>CAMXCT020001811.1:0-40000 GCA_947184155.2 Cladocopium goreaui
AAAGCAGTTACTCGCACACGAAATTCGATATCCACCCAAGAGAAAGAAGGCAAATGCTGAACAAGTGTCAGTTAATATTAGCCACTGGGGGAACGGTAGCCCAGGACCTAACCATGCAATGGTCCACAATGAGTGGTTTTATGCAAGAGCTCTCCCTCCTGGTCATTGATGAAGGCCAGCAGTATGGCACTGACCGCGAAATTGCAGTTATCAGCCTGCTGAAACAGCAACCCCTGGTCCTGTGGACAGGAGACTCTGAGCAGACACCTGGCGGCATTGATCGGGCAGCTCGCCACGCAAAACGGTCACGACAACTACTGTTAGCCAAAAAGCACGGCCTGCGAAGCGACCGCAACTATTACATGCCAGCCAACCTTGCCGATGCAATGATCCGACTGCTAGATGGTTCGGCAAATGAAGGCTTAACGGCTCTTAGTCAAATCCTCAAAAGAGGCCAGTCCACGTTAGGGCAGCTATGGACAAGTCATCTCTCGCCACAAGATGAGGAAGACCTCAAGGCAGCCAGCGCTGTACTTCCAGGCCTTAAAGCAGTGTTCGAAGCAGCCCAACCAAATATGCAACGACACTCCCGATTTGTAGACTCGGAACTGTTGGAGGGTACCGCTCTCAACTTTCCACGATCTCTTGTACGCCTTGCCTGGATTTTGCAGCATGCCGCTACCCTCCTGCCCATGGCTGGTGACATACAAGCAGTCTTACATTCCCAGACCGCAGGTGTCAGCGACATCCATGCCTGAGGGTTAATGCTTCCATCCAGCTCCAGGGTTAGTCCGGTGACATACCATTCAGTGGTTGCAGTTAGATATCCCGACCTGTGCAGACAAGTCAACGGCCTATGGGAACTTGGGAGTTTTGCCTCGGGAGGCCTTCCCGACAAGCCACCAGGGTTCCAATTAGTGCTCTGGGATACTAATTCTAGGATCAACGGTTTGGTAGCGACGGATTTAGAGACCCTTGTGTCAGAAGTACTCAGCCCTTTTCCTCACAATGCTGGATTTGCGGATGGACTTTTCACAATGACCACAGCCACTGATCATAAGAACAATTTGAACCGCTCAGTGCTCAAAAGGGATTATGTTCGCACCCTGCGTGTCGAAACAATAGCCAATTCGGCAGGAGGAACAGCGAAAGTATCAATCGTAGCTCAGCCAAGTATTGGATTTCTCAATACTAAATACTACTCCAATGGCTCTCCTACAGAAGATACTGAAGACTGCCTGGGCAGAATCACTGTCGGACTCACCCGATCCAAATCCCTCACCCTGCTAGTCTCCCCGCTAGACATGATGGGCCTCATGGGCATGGCACAGGTGATTGCCGCAATTGCATACGGCATCCGGGGTCTACGGAGAGGAGAAACGACATGGAGCATGCCGAAATTTAACCCTGACCCAGTCCAAGAGAATCTAGCACAACTCACTCGCTGGTCACTAAACGCGGCTCCAACCTGGGAGTACCCTCCCCTTGCAATTGCCAATCAATACTACGATCAGCAAGCTAGCGAAGTAAAGCGAGCAAGATATCGTTTGATTTTGGTGCGAGGGTCAGACCTTCGATGGCTAAACAGGGAGCGCTACCAAGAGGTCCTAGCAGGACTACGAACTCAACACAAGTGGCTCCCCGAGCAAAATCTCCCTTTCTCTGAAGTTGTCCTATATGCCTACGCTGCTGATCGCACACATTTTCCCACCTACGTGTGCCTACCCTCAGGGCTGTATAAAGCACGCACCGGGCACATAGTAGCACAGTCGGGCCCAGACCAGGAGATCCTGTCCCTGCCCGGCATATACTTCTTTGATGGATGGCGATTACACCCGAAGTTGCCAATTCCAGACCACTTGCCACGCGCAAAAGAGGCGCCAGTCCAAGGTACCACTCTCAATGCACCTGCACCAGGCACCTGCACCAGATACAGAACCCAAACGGTCGCCAGAAGAAGAGGCACGAGATATCCTCGCAGTAGCTGCCAAGAACCAGCCCGAAGATGGGCCAAACACAAGAAGAGCAGCGGTTCGCGCATGCAAGTATCTACGAGCCATGGTCAGCCAATATGAGACCACCATCCAAGCCGTGCATAGTGCCGCCCGCACCCACACGCAAAAAAGCAAAGGCACGGTGGGACCTGCAGTTGACTATCGCCCACAAGGAGAAGCCCTTCCAGAAATCTCAGCGGACCTAACCTCCGAATTGTTGCATTGCTTATCCACGCTCCCAGACCCATGGCCCCTTGCTAAGATCACCATAGACATGGAGAAACCTAGCCAATGGGTCTCAAAGTTATGCAGACTGTACTTTGCTGACGAGTATGCCAAGCTAACAGTTGGATTGCCCTCACGAAAGCATGTCCCAGACATCGCGCGTGCACTCACTGCAGTTCAAGCCATCCTCCCTAAACTCGATTTTTTTTTCCTCCGGTTTGGCCGATTCATCCTCCCTATACTCGAAGTCAAAATGATTGAGTTCTTAGCTGAATGGATGGTAACTTTTCTAATGCCAGCCTCGCACATATTGGAAGTGAGGGCACCTCATTTTTCTTTTATGATGCTCAAAGAATACTGGTTTAGAGAACTGTATCTTGGCCTAAAAGTCACAGCGTCCTTCGACCGCTCTGAATCATACACCAGAGTGATCGATGGTCAAGTAAGATGCATCACGCCGGAAGTCAAGCCGCAGAATTTGCAGGTTATTTGGAATGTGCAGTTCATCACAGTCTTTGTGCCAGCGTGGATGCCGCCCGTGTACCACAGCCTGCGCAGAGAAAGCGTTAAAACTGCGAGTTCCGCAAGCCCCATAGGAGTCCAGTCAGTCCGTCCCACCTGGTTTGAAGACACAACATCCAAGGACACCACGTCTCATTCACCTCAAGATCCTCAAAAGGAGCAACCCCAGCCGCTGCATGGGCTGAAGTTAGTCATTAAAGAAGAGGTGTTACCAGCGACTGACCAACCACGATTCCAATCGCTCGAGCTGTTGGCGGGCAGAGACCTTTCAGCACCTGACACATGGAAGTGCAAACAAGCTCAAGTCAGCCTCAAAGCAACTATTGATGTCCCCATGTTTGGGTACAATCATAGAGCAAAATGGTGACGGACTCCTGGAAGATTTTCACATGCCTGTGGGATGGCCACTCCACATCGATGGCGCAGTCAGACAAAGCTGTATCCACCGAGCTGCTAGCCTACAAGATCTAGATGATATGCTCAAAGAATATAATGTGAAAAGGGATTCAGTAGAAATCAACCGAGACGCGCCGCAATGGTCCCATCATGCAGTGTGGAACCGAAAGTATATGGAACCGAAACCAGGACACACACTGGAGCAACTATGGGAGCCTGCCGGCAAAAAAAACGACCACGTCATACGATGTACAAATAAATGACGTGCAACGTGCAGTAGCGGCCATTCAGAATTTCCCTTTCCCCATTCTTCCTGATAGCCCCTTCATACGAGCACTAGGGACACCAGCTGCCTTGAAAGCGCCACCGCAGACAGACACCCTAGCGCAAAGAGCTCTGGAAGAATGGGAACGCACTTTGTGTGAAAACAAGGCAGTGGCAATCCTCGCCCAGATACAAGCTGGCCGACCCACTATCATCCAGAAAGATGGAGGCGAAATGCTCATTGCCATTGTCCTTGACAGGCCACTGGCGGAAGCAAAGGCGCTGGTTGATAACCCTGCGGCATTCACTCGGGAGATGACGCGGTCCTGCGTGACAAACAAATCCACCCGCTCATCGCCCAAATGATAAAACCAGCTGCTAGCAGTGATCCACCCCCAGCCACTGCTGCGGCCAGTGGAGCGAGTAGCAGTGACGAACCTCGCACCACCTCACACGAGCAATTCCAGTGAGCCACATGAAGTCACTTAGAGTCCCCAAGTTTCTCATCCATGCATTCAGCGTATAATTTGCCTTAGATTGCGTGGTGTAGTCACCATGGGGTACTCATGGTTGATTACTGCCCACTGCAATTACTTCTGCTGTCAGACGGTTTTAATAATCTTGTTCGGTTTTTTTTTCCTTGTCTCTGTTCAGGTTGTGCCACCTTAATTCTTGCATGGTAGAGTAGTGCGATTTCAAAGTACATCGAGCCATGGCGCCCGTCGCTGTTTTGCTTAGTGCAATCCAGTGCCTGCACTACTTGAATGCCACCTGGCCACAGGAGTACAGTGAAATCAAGTGAAGTGACACGCCTGCCTCAGAACCCCAGAGTCCCAACGAAGCACAGGATCTCCTCCTTTTGCAGGACTATGTGCACAGACTGACGAACACCCTTAGAACTCTGGAAGACACCCATGCCGCATTGCAACAAACAGACCTTCTGGCAGGTGTTATCAACGAGCAGGACTGCAGAGACATTCGCACAGCCTGCGGTTGCATAAGAAGTCTGCGCATTCGGGTGGAAGCCCGTGCCAATGTTACAGAACGTGAAGTGATAAGTCGACAGCTACAGCTCATGCATGCGTGCGTACAACACTACCCAACAGAGGACCTTAACACAGCTGACACAAGTTGCCTATCCAGAACCTTGTTTGAACACTTTGAGGATAGACCTGGTCCATGGGCAGAGAAAACGCTCGCATTCCAATACCAAGGTAACTGAGATAGCTACCGTGGTCACCTGACCGCATCCAATGCAATTGGTTGCAACACCTGATAAGTTGACCGCTCGAGCTGATCAACGTTTGCAAGCCTGCATTCATGCACTCGCGCTAGCCATCTTCGCTAAAATCGATCGCACTGGACTCAGTTTTGACTGCGGTATACACCGCATGAGTGCTTCAACTCCCAACGATGATGATGCTTGGAAAAGAACAACTGAGCGGACTCTGAGTGTGCCCTGAGTGCCTTAGCCCGTATGTCTCTTTTCACCTTAGATCACGTTTCACTCTCCTGTTTCACTGCGGTAGTTTTCTCACCACTTTGTTGTGACCCGGCGTTGTCGGTGTTTGCTTCAAAGTGTCAGGGTGAATGTCATGCCATGATGGCTGCTCTGTGTGATCTCGGGGATCCTGGCTGGGGGGATCCCTGGTTTTCCGCATTGAGCTTTGTTGCTTGCACCCTCAAAGTGGCCCTTTGTGATTTTGTTCGTGGTTTGGTTGTTGTTTTAATCTATGGGCCGGCGAACATGACACATAAGTTGTCATCTGCATGTGCCGAGACGATACTAAGCTATCACATCTCGCTTCAACAGATCTGTTTCACCCATAAACTGGCACCCGTCACGTCACCGTTTTGCGGTTGTGTCGTTGTTTGTGTTTTGTGTTGGTTGTTTTTTGTTTGGGTTTGTTTTTGGTGTGTTTTTTGCTTTCTGTTTCGTGTTTCGGTTTCTGCTCTTGAAACGTGACAAGGGATTTGGACTATGTACCGGTCCTCTACCAGTTTACTTTTGCAGCCATTACAGCTTCGGCCCCTGCGCGAATTAATTAATTAATCTCATTTGCAACATGCTTGGAAACATGTTGAACGACCTGGCGGAAGCCATACGGCGTTGGACGGAAAAAAAATTCTCAGACCCTCCGTTGTATCCGCGCATTGTATTCTACCGCATGGTCTCAAAGTTGTCTGTTTAGTTTTTTGACCATTTTTCGGGCATTTCCATCCGGGCGGTTTTCCAGCAGGTCAGGCGCACCTGCAGTTAAAGCTGAGCCACCCTGCCCTTCCGTGTTTCGTTCCAATTAAATACCTTCATTTGTCGCATGGGGTATGTAATAGTAAAAGGGAATGGACGACCCTTCACTGTTCACGCCGTAAGATGCCAGCAAATGCCGGGTAGTTATTGCTGATTCGCAAGTCACAGGGGAATGTATATCTTCTCCCACGCTGGTGGCTGCTTCATAACACTGGTCCCACACATGACAAGGAACCACTGTGTAGATAGGTGTAGATAGGTGCTGTCACCATGGGGTACCATGGTTGACTACTGCCTTGTAGAGCTGACGAGGTGGTCTCGAGGCTCCTGGCTGGGGTAGAGGCTTGGTTTCCGCACTGTGCCTTGTGGCTTCCTGGCTCACAGATCACTGTGTGGCATTTCTGTGGTGTTGTTTGTTTGCTTTCTCCTTTGCCAATCCCTGAGATGATACAATGTTATCATCTCTTCTGACACGTTTTCAGATGCCTGTGAACTGATCAGCTGACCACCGGCCATACTGGTTTTTTGGTGTGTTTTTTGGGTGTTTGTGTGCGTTTTGTTTTGTTTTTGGTTTTTGTTGTTGCCTTTCAGTTTTGCACCGCGATGGATTATGTATCGATCCTACTCAGCTCTCTTTTGTATGCACATTGTCGCCTAGGTTGAGCGGCGTTGTCACCATGGGGTACTCATGGTTGATTACTGCCCTTTGCGACTACCTTTGCTGTCAGCATGCCGGAGCCAGTATGGGACGGGAGGCGGTGGGGGGCGGTTATAATAATTCTTTTCAGGTTTTTAAGTTGTTTTGTTCGTGTTGTTTTACCTTAATTGTTGCATGGTAGTGTAGTGCGATGTCAAAGTACATCTTGCCATGGTGCCCGTCGCCGTTTGACCTTCGCTCAACTAATTATTCGACCGGCCAAATGATCTTCACCACACCTCCACATGCCCCTTCTCGACCAAGGTTGCAACACGGTGAGTGTCAGTTGAATTCCCTGACGCTTTACGCCTGTAGACAACTTAGTCCTTGGAATGGAACGACCGACTCCTATCAAAGACGCCGCTGTCCATCGTCTTGCAAAGTCCATTACTCAACTGACCCTCTGCCAGGTCACTACCAGTGAAGTCGATGATGCCACCAAACTTCTAGAGAAGGCCCGACAGAAGCTTCAAGGCATCCAAAACATCCCATCCCAGAGGGTTATTGACCTTGAGGCGGCTATACGCCAACTCCGTCAGATTGGCTGTATCTTGGATTGTGGTGTGGTGTGTGTGGTGCTTTGGCCGCCCCCTCTTTCTGCTTCCCCCCTCGATGGCAGGTTTCTTTGTTGGTTGCGTGTTGTTTGTTTCTTCTTTTGCCTGGATATCGAGGATACCGCCCTGCATAATAGCTCTGTCGTTTCACCCTGGCTACATTGGTCTCATTTTTTGGTGACTAAGGATTCGTCCGAGGTGGGGTAGCTTTTCACTGCCCCCCCCTTTTTAATTTGTTTACCCCCTTTTTATTCGCGTTGAATTGTTTCGTTTTCTCTTGTGGCTTCTTCTTCGGCTTCGTATTGGGGAGGGCCCTTCTCCTTTGTGTTGTTTCTGCCTTTGTTCCGAGAGGGGCGGTAGATTCCCGGTAGAGCCATGGACTAGGCTGCACTGCAGTGAGCTTTATTGGCGCTGTCCAGTTGAGCTTCCTGCAGTTCAGTCTGGTGCGCCCGCGTGCAGCAAAGCCTGCCCACATGGTTCGTTGTGCGGATGTTCTGTAGTGCCTTGGCAGATGGCCCACTCGGTGGGAGAGTGGCCTGGTCTAGAATACACTGCTAACTTACGGTGCATCTGGTCCTCTCCGCAGGCTCTTGCTGGGACGATGACGCCTAGTGACTCCTGTCAGAGAATCTGGTGCTGGCGCAGCGAACCATATCAACCTTCATAGCTTAGGGGGACGAGTTCGACTGCAATGCGAATGCAACTTTTGCTTACATGTCGGCAGTAGCATACTGGTTGTGCTCACGAGCCCATGCTATGGTCAGAAGCTTCGTCTGTCTGCAATGGCCCGTATAGTGCCGGTCAGACTTCTGCAGCCACCTTTTTACCCACTGCCCATCAGGGTCTTGGGCCCTTTACAATATGACGGTTCCTGTGAGGGCTCACACCAGCTGGCATCTCTTACAGGCCGTCAGTACTCTCCTCCCCATCTAGGGGGGGCAATAGATCACAATCCCTTGCGGTGGTGTATATTGACTGGAACAGACTTACTTGCGTACGCTGAACGATGCAGGATGAACAGCAGCGATGCGGGAAGTTGCTATATTGACAAGACGTCCATACAGGCGGCCTCTGTCTGCTACATATCAGTCTGCCTGCAACACTGGATTCTCTTATCTGTTCTCAGGTGAGACATTCTGGGCGATCATGTACTATATTTCACGCACTGCCGCAATGGATAATTAGTTTGCATGTTTTTGAGGATGATACGGTGGCTAAGGTCACTGTATCTAAGGCAAATCTGAATGTGTTTTGTTTGTTGGGCCCCTGCCCCGTTCTTTGTTGCTTCGATGTTTTGCTTTGAGGCGAAACGCAAATCTGGCTGGGGGATTTGCGGGTCGTTTTTGGTTTTGGTGGTTTTGTTGTTTTTTGTTTGTCTTTGGTTTCGTGATGATTTGCCATAGTTTTTGGACCACACGTGTCCTTGTACATTCCCGCTTTTCATTGCTTACGCAATTGTAAGGACCGAGCCTAGTGCGACATCGGCCAAACCGGAGGGAAAAAAAAAAGATTGGCTGTATCTTGGATAGCTGTACCATATCTGCCAGTTACGAAGTAACCCAGGCGCAGAAAGCCATACTACAGCTTCACCATACAGCCAGGGGAGCCAGCACCTCATCTGAAGAACTCAATGCACAGATATCACCACGCACTGATGACGAGTACAATCTCCCATACCATGAAGACGAGTTGCAAGAGCACTAGCACAGTGGTGCCTCCGCACCCGCAAGTTTGATGCAGTATGATGATTGGAAAAGCAGTTCTGAGCGGACTCTGAGTGTGCCCTGAGTGCCGTAGCCTCGAGGTCATTTTCACCTTAGATCATGTTTCACTCTCCTGTTTCACTGCGGTAGTTTTTCTCACCACTTTGTTGCGACCCGGCTTTGTCGGTGTTTGCTTCAAAGTGTCAGGGTGAATGTCATGCCGTGCAGGCTGCTCTTTGTGATCTCGGGGATCCTGGCTGGGGGGATTCCTGGTTTCCGCTTTGAGCTTTGTTGCTTCCTACACCCGTTGCTGTGGCCCATGGTGATTTTGTGGTTTTTCCTGTTGTTGTTTTGTTTTATGGGCCTGCCAATATGACACATAAGTTGTCATCTGCACGCGCCGAGATGATACTAAGCTATCACCTCTTGCCTCAACAGATCTTTTTCACCCATAACTGGTACCTGTCACGTCACTGCTTTGTGGTTGTGTGGTTTTTTGTGTTTTGTTTTGGTTGTTTTTGTCTGTGTTTGTTTTTGGTGTTGTTTTTGCTTTTGGTTCTTTGTGTTTCGGTTCTTGTTCTCTGGGAACGTGACAAGGGAATAGGACTATGTATCGGTCCTCTACCAGTTTACTTTTGCGGCCACTACAGCTTCGGCCCCTGCGTGAATTAATTAATTAATCTCATATGCAACATGCTTGGAAACATGTTGAACGACCTGGCGGAAGCCATACGGCGTTGGACGGAAAAAAAATTTGTATGCACATTGTCGTCATGACTAATATTGCCACTGTATTAATTCGGTGAATTTGCAAAATGTAATTGTCTTTCCGCTTGAAAACTACCTGGTGAGAGCCATCTGGCGTTGGACGGAAAAAAAATTGAAGCTGATTTGACCAGCAACAGCTGCGAGTCGAAGCTTGAACTGGGGAGGTATTTTTGCGCCTGCTTTTTCTTTCCAAAAAGGATCCTTTCTTGTCATATTGTTTTACTTCAATCCATGGCTCGAAGCCTCGAGGTAAAGCCTGCCTCGAAGCTTGCTCTGAGTCGACACTGGAGTTCGAGACTGGCATTGAGGCCTGCCTCAAACTTTGTTTCATCTTATAAACCTTTTTTTGTGGCAATTTTCATGAACTGGAAGCTACGAGGCTTGCCTTGCTGTCCCTGCGCCGCTGCGGCCTAAAATTCAGCCAGCACAGTTGCCAACTACTTCAAGTTCAACCTTATAATATACCTACAGTTTCGAGTCCCCGTAAGCCTCCCTTTGCCTTTGTGCCAAATAGCGTGGCATCGGCAGCTCCAAGAACACTTGCGCACTGAGGAAGCAGAGAACACCATCCTCAAGCACTGATGAACTCTCAACGTTGTGACGATTGGAAAAGCATCACTGAGCGGATTCTGCGAGCGTTCTGGTGCCTTAGGCTGGCTCGCTCGACATCTCTTCTCATCCTAGATCCTTCTCACCGCCGTTTTCATTGTGGTGACCAGTCGAAAGACAATGGCGCCGGCCAAAAAAAAAATCTCACCGCCGTTTTCATGCTCACCACTTCAGTTGCTACACGGCGTTGTCGGCTGGCATCGAAGTGTTTTATGATTGTGAGTTGTTATGTCTTGATGGCTTGCTCTGTTGCTTTTGGTGTGGTTTGGCTGTTTGCTGTTTTTTCTGCAATGGAATCGTGACGGCGGCTGGACTGTGCACAGGTCTCATACCAGTTCGCTTTTGTGGCCCACCAATGGCGGCCATTTATATGCATTAATTAGCTAATTTACCGGTTCTATGCAACATGCAACTGGAAGTGGTGAACGACCTGAGAGGCGTTGGACGGAAAAAAAAGCTAGTCCGCGAGTAAGCACCGAAAGGCAACAGGGTCGGACAAAAAAAGACTTTTCGACTCCCAATCAGCTGGCGCAAAACGGAGTGTGACCGAGAGATCATTTGGGTTGGCTGGACTTTGAATTTCTCCACAGGTATTACACGACTGCAAATTCAGCGAATTAATGCAATGGCAATCGTAATATCGACAATGTGCACCAAAAGAATAACTGAATAAGGATCGATACACAATCCATTAAGCGGTCACCGTGCGAGGGCACACAACCGACATAAAACAAACAAAGAACCACAAAGCAAAAGCAAAACAAACCTAACCAAAAAACCAAAAACAAAACAAGGCACAAACCAAAAACAGCACTGTCGGTGATCAGCTGGTCAGTTCACAGTCATCTGAAACGTATGAGAAGTGGATTGGTGTGGCAAAATAAACGCGAGCGAACTACAAACCACGAAAATTCCATACAGCAATCTGTGACCAGGAACCTGGAGATTGGCGACCCACGAGATGTGTTCTAACTGCAACCCTGCATTAAGTGCAAGGGAGGCTCCAACTCCGTCTCCAAAAATTATTCTGTATCAATTTCAAACGAATTCAAAACTAGCCGCTTATACCTCCTTGTCTTGCTTATGACAAGGACAAAGCGAGGCTTGCGGGACTCGAAAAGTATGAATCTGTTGTTGAAGGCTGAAAATGAAAAGTAGAACAAAACCATCAGGGCAATTCGAGGCAGGCTTCGAGGCAGGCCTCGAGGGCCTCAAGCCTATGGAAATTGAAGCCCTCAAAACGTAAGAAAAAGCAGACGTGCAAAAATGGCTCTTCTCAGTTTAAGCTTCGCAGCTGTCGCTGGTCAATCAGCTTATTGAAATAAACGCTTCAACTGATTTGCCATTTGTGAAGGGACCAAAACTGGAACTTCTCCACTTTCTGACCCTTTTAAACACGTTCCTTTGCACGGGGGTCCAAAACTGGACCTGATGCAGGCAATGTCCCATCTGATGGAGTTGAGGACAAATTTCCTATTGTTTGGCTTTTTCGTTCCTGGCAAAGGCGGAGACAATTTCAGGACCGAACAATTTCGAGGACTAGAAGCACTTGAAATTGCAATTGACGTGCAGACTTACAGACATTCCGAAACAAGGACACTTCAAGCAATTTCACATTTTTTCGGGAGACTTAGGGAGAGCACCTGAAACGACTGAAGGCTCAAGGAAACTTGGGAACTTAGTGAAATTAAAAGAAGCTTGCAGAGATTTCGAGAGACCCGAGGAAACTTAAAGAAGCTTGACGCGACTTAAAAGATTTAATGCGACTTGAGGCGACTGAGCGGACCCGAAGAAATTCAAGAGACTTGAGACAACTCAATTATTTTTTTTGGTTGTTGTTGTTGTTGTTGTTTCTTGTTGTTGTTGTTGTTGTTGTTGGTTTGTTTGTTTGTTTGGTTGGTTGGTTGGTTGGTTGGTTGTTGTTGTTGTTGTTGTTTGTTGTTGTTTGTTTGTTTGTTTGTTTGTTTGTTTGTTTGTTTGTTTGTTTGTTTGTTTGTTGTTGTTGTTGTTGTTGTTGTTGTGGTTGTTGTTGTTGTGGTTGTTGTGGTTGTTGTTGTTGTTGTTGTTGTTGTTGTTGTTGTTGTGGTTGTTGTGGTTGTTGTGGTTGTTGTTGTTGTGGTTGTTGTGGTGGTTGTTGTTGTTGTTGGTGGTTGTGGTGGTTGTGGTGGTTGTGGTGGTTGTGGTTGTTGTGGTTCTTGTGGTTCTTGTGGTTGTTGTGGTTGTTGTGGTTGTTGTGGTGGTTGTGGTGGTTGTGTTGGTTGTGGTGGTTGTGGTGGTTGTGGTGGTTGTGGTGGTTGTGGTGGTTGTGGTGGTTGTGGTGGTGGTGGTGGTTGTTGTTGTTGTTGTTGTGGTTGTTGTGGTTGTTGTTGTTGTTGTGGTTGTGGTTGTGGTTGTTGTCGTCGTCGTCGTCCTCCTCCTCCTCCTCGTCGTCGTCGTCCTTGTCGTCGTCATGGTTGTCATCGTTGTCCGGTGAAAGGGGCAGCCCGGAGGAAAGTCATTGTATTCGTTCCATGGCACGTGCGCTACCCATGCTCCTCATGCTGCACATATTGTCCATGCTGCCCATGCTGCTGCGTGTGGTGGTGGTGGTGGTAATGGTGGTGGTGGTGGAGGTTGTAGTGGTGGAGGTGGCGGCGGTGGTGGTTGTTCTTGTTGTTGTTGTTGTTGTTGTTGTTGTTGTTGTTGTTGTTGGTGTTCTTGTGGTTGTTGTCATTCTTCTGCTTTTTCTTCTTCTTTTTGCCGTTCTCGCTTGTATCCACTACCGTTGAAACATGTCGCTGCGTCCACCGCTGCACGTTTCAACTTTTCAGTCGCGGACGGTTGTTTCAATGTTTGGTCGCCTTTGACACCTATTTGTCCATGCGCTATCCAGCTTACAAGTGGCGAACGCCCACTCTACGTTCTCTAGCTCCTTGTCTTCGCGCAGCGCGCGAAAAACACAGGTTCGCAGCAGGAAAAAAACATCGGAACGGAAAAAACACGCTTGGCAGCAGGAAAAAAACGCCTTGCAGCGGGAAAAAGCTTTTCCGCAGCGGGAAAAAACGCCAGCAAAAAATGCCGCTTCGCAGCGGGAAAAATTCAAAGCAGCAGAAAACACCTTGCAGCAGCACAAAAGCACCTTTGCAGCAGAAAAAATGCATTTTGGAGGCAGCGGGAAAAAACCGTCCGAAACGAGAAATAACCCGTCCGAGGCAAGAAAAAAACCGGCCGAGGCAGGAAAAAAACCAGCAGCAGAGAAAGTCCAGCTTTGCAACCCAAAAAGTTGCCGCAACGGAAAAAATACATTTCCGCAACGGGAAAAAGCAGCAGCCCTATTAAAACCGGACCTCCAAGGAGGCACCGGATTTTGTGTAGCCGGTCGCCACAGGTCTAGGTTCCTTGACTGACGAATCAGGGAGGCACCCGGTCCCACTTGATGCCCACCCGTTTCGAGTCGTGGTGCGGACAGTACAGATCGCTGCCAGCCTGGGTGGTTTCATCAGTCTCCCTTTCAGCTTTTGTGGACATAGTTTTTGTGCTCCTGAGAGTGAATCGACCATCTTACCTAAGTACCTGGACTGAAGCTGCTGACGGAATTGATACTGTTGTACGACCTGTCTCACAAGACACTCTGCTCAGGGATGTGGTCAGAGCGATTCAGCCCCTAGTACGCATTCAGATTTTGATACAGGACCCACCCAATGCAGCGGTGAGTGACTCCACCAGTGAGTTGCTATCCCCTAGCG
This sequence comes from Cladocopium goreaui, assembly GCA_947184155.2. Lineage (NCBI taxonomy): Eukaryota > Dinophyceae > Suessiales > Symbiodiniaceae > Cladocopium > Cladocopium goreaui. The sequence goes on from CAMXCT020001811.1 coordinate 13,709, forward strand.
TAGTGTTGCTGTAAAAGAACCTGAAATTGTCGTTAGGCGAGGGGAACTGGCGCTGTCCGGGGCTGCTCCCTGCTTTGCTGTCTAGGGCGCCCGCGCGCAGCAAAGCCTGCCTTCATGGCTCGTTCTGGAGTTGGAATCATCAGATTTCTGCTCCACGGACTGTACACCCATGCTTTTTGGCAACTGTAAGAACTTTCGAAGCTGACCAACCTGTTCGAAGATAGACAAAGCGTGACGCCTGAGCGGACTCTGAGGTGGCTGCCGTAGTGTACAGTAGACCTTAGCAACTTTGTTGCTGCTTTTCAGTTGCGCAGCTTTTAACCTCTTTTTCGGGCCATAGACTCGCTAATTCGTTTTGTGTATATTTCGGAGACACGTTGGGCTTACCCCTATCGTGTCGGAGGCAATCCGGTGATCCTGGTGTGGGTTTTTTGGTTGTGGCTCCGGTCCCTTTTCTGTGTTGGTTCGCTGCTTTGCGTGTCGTCGCTGTGTTGCCTGGTTTTGGTTTGTTTTGTTTTCTCCGTGGATCTGCCTCGTTGTATGAAGCCAAGGCGTTTCATACCTTTTGCAATTTATTTAACCGCTTCTCTCACTGTCAGGACCGAGCCTTAGAGCGAAATCGGCCGCAACAGAGGAAAAATAAAAAATCCAAGGAGGCACCGGATTCAATCTGTTGAGCCCAGGAGAAGCTACAGATTCAAGGTGTGTTTCCACCCAAATTGAACAATGATGCTTGTGATAGCTCTCAAAAAGCTGTTTTGCAGGATGAAATTCCATCAGCGCAAATCAACAACCAATCTCTTGGACCACAAGGGAGGCCCCAACTCCGTCTCCAAAAATCATATCAATTTCAGGTGCCAAAAACGAACCCAAGACTAGCCCCTTGTACCTGCTCGCTTGGTCGTGACAATCTTTCCCTTTCTGTTCTTTTGATGAAAGAGGCCCCGTTTCTAAAGCCTGCAATCGAGGCGCTTCGAGGCTTGGCGTAGTCGTCCTCGTGGTGCAATGGGTATTGCGGCACTTTTGTGTCGCTGGTGATGGTTCGATTCCTCGCTGGTCCGCGAGTAAGACTCAAGACCGTAGACCCGCCGAAAGGCAACGGGCTCGGAAAAAAAGAAAGAGGCGCTTCGAGGCTCGGCGACCATGTCCATGGTAGAGTGTAGCATGAGGACGTGCTTATGCCAAAGAAGGCTCACTGCGAGAAGTTCTATCGCGGGATGTATTCATTTCTGCGTATGGTGGATTTTCAGCTGGATTGAAGTGGTTTGGCCACCGCGGCTGTCTTAAACTGGATTATTTGCTGCAGAATGATGCATTCGCATTTGAATTTGGTGTGAGAATCAGGCGCTTTGGCTGACATGCCATAGCTTATCTTTGACATTTTACACTGTCATCACGTTCCGTGATGATGTGGTATCATATTATGGAGCTGGGGCTCCATTAGGAGAACCCTGACTATTTGTCAACGGTGATCAAGGTGATTGACCTTTATTGCTGTGATTGGTAATAGCAAGGATCATCTGTGAGAGATGACCTTTGACACCAACCCTACTGCGATTGGAACAATTGGTTTGGATCGCGTATTTCTTTTATCTGGCGTTTCTGCATTATGTGGTTGTTTGGTGATTCCAACGATATATTCCGCACTGGTGTTACTGGAGACCTGTAATGTAGAGCAGAACTTCTGCTCTCCATTGCGTTTTGTGAAGCTGGAACTATTTTGGCCGAGTAAGATGCTATTGGAGATCAAGCAAGTGGTTTGAAGAAGTTTTATGACCAGAACAACTCTGTATAGAACAGTTGTAATCATCTACTTCGTTCTTGAGTGTAAAGAACTCTGGTTATTCACGTTTGGATGAGAACCAAGAGTATTTGAGAACTTTTGGAAGTAGATCATGCTTTAGTAGCTAGCTGAATTTGTGATCAACGCAATGTGGAATTGTTCAGTCGATCTTTTAGGAAAGATCGTGATTTTTGAACCTGGAATTGCGTTTCCATTTCAGACATTGGCTCGAGGGAGTCTTGATAAGATGAATGGTGTATCACCAACAAACATTCAGCTTTCGCCGTTCGTGACCTTGTTTTGGGGTTTCTTCTTTCTCTCTTGCAGGTGTGTCCTGCCTGAGAGGATTTGACTCCTGGCAAGGCGCGATTCCAGTAGAGACCTGCCAGTGGCTTGATCGGTGGCTGGCCAGCATCGACGAGGCTGGTGGGGTGGTCTGGGAGTGTAGGAGGTTGTCACTAGCGGAAGTGGTGTGTAGCCGGAGGGTTTTCCTCTTTGTGGGTGGCTGCCTGCGTCCGGGGTCTTCCCGCCAAAGGTAAGGCCGCCTGAGCTGCATGTGGACACCCTGACCCGGATGAGTGCTTCTTTCACTGCTAGGACCTTGAACGCCACCAAACTTTCTGGGGACGAAGACTTGGACAGGTGTTGGAAGAGGTCGAATCTGGCTTTCTCTCGGGTCCTTTACCTGGCTGACCAATTTCCAGTGGGGCAATTGCTTCACCACGCATTGGCTTGTTGCAGACGCAGAAAGCCAAACTAGATTGACAATTTCTTTGCGTCCCACATCAACAGTGCTACGGGGCTACATGACAAGCTCCAGGTGGAGACGAAATTTGTGCAATGGTTAGGGGTGGGCTCAGCGATTTGGAGGTGCGGTCAAGTTGGTTGGCAGGAGCTATGACTATGATTTGCGGAAAGCCTACCGCCAGATTGGGATCTGTGAAGAGCACTTGAAATACGCTTGGATCTCAGTTTGCAACCCCGAGGATGAATGTCCTCACCTGTTCCAGATGGAGCCCATGCCATTCGGAGCTACAGCTTCTGTGGGAGCTTTCCTTCGCTTGTCACAGGCCTTGAAGGGTTTGGGCATTGCAGGAGCGGCCTTGCGTATGCCCTGAACATGCTGCCCCTCAGGTTGACCGCATGGTCAAATTCTTCTTCAAGGCATTGGGTTGGCAGCTGTTGACCGATGAGGCCAAAGACGTTGCCTTTGACTCGAAGTTCCAAGCCCTTGGTGTAGAGTTCGACTTGACGGACATGCAGCATGGTTTCTTTACGGTTGGTAACACTTCTTCTCGTAAGACTGAGCTGTGTGCGACGATTGATAGCATCATAGCAGCTGATTGCCTGACGATGGGTGAAGCTACTTCCTTGAGATCCTGGTCCTGGCTCTTGTTCGCAGATGCTCAGGTTTTGGCCGTTTTGCCAAAGCTGCTCTTCATGAGATTGGAAAGGTCGGGTTGGCCGATCACGACATGCAGCCCCTGACGGAGGGCGTGAAACGCAGTTTGATGTGGATGCGGGACAGGGTCATTTCAGGTCCTCCTCGCAAGATTGATTTTGTTGATTCTGAGACTATTTATATATTCTTGGATGGTGCATGCACCGAGCCATCACCAGATTTGGAGTGGAGCGGAACATCGATCGGTGGTGTCCTGGTGTTCCCTGATGGTTCTGTGAGAGAATGTTTTGGTGAGATTTTGCCCCAAGGAGTGGATGCATGGCTGGGGATGGGATAACCAACAGCAATACATTTTTGAAGCCGAGATAATGCCGTATGCGGTCAGTCTTGTGCTATGGCAAGAAAACCTTAAGGGCAAGTGCTTGTTTGCTTTCATTGACAATGAAGGAGCCCGAACAGCATGGATTTGTGGTTTTGCTGGAACCAAAGCGGCTCAACACATGCTCCCCATTGGCACAACTGTGGAGGCAAAGCTGTCAATCCCCCCTTATTTCGCCCGAGTTCCGACTCATTCAAATTTGGGGGATGCCCCATCTCGTGGAAAATTTTCTGTGATTGAAAAAATTGGTGGAATGAGGCGGCGTGTGCCGTCTGATGTCATGGCAGGCTTGATGAAACACGGAGGTGACACTTGGGTCCCATTCGAATGCGGGTGGGGCTAAATGGTTGGGACGAAAGCAATCCCCAATTCTGTCGCAAAAAACTGCGAGTCAAGTCCCTCCGTGTGCTGCTTCCACGATTCAGTTGTCGATTTTGCAACCTGTATGTTTGTGATTGTTTTGATTTGATCACTCTTTTTATTTATTTGGCGAGCTTTCCGACGAACGATGCGATTGGAAACTTGCGTCAACTTGCAACACCAACCCAATCCAGTACGTTTTTATGACGATGATTTCTGGGTTCTTGTATGTGAGGGGTTGGAGGTGTTGGTCTGCGTTGTCGCTGTCCTTTTGCTTTGTCGCCCTCGGTGTGTGTTTCTCCACTCGTGTCCCTTAACTCCTCCAATATTGGCTACGCGGTGAGCTGCACTTGTTCCAGGATAGATAAGCATTCTTCTACGAAGTAGATACTGTTTTATGTTCTGAGGAACAGCGTTGCGTCTTTATTTGTGGCTATGTGCCACTTTGCACAACGCAACATGTGCGAGCACGCGTTGCCATGTTTGGGGTCTTTTGCACACGTTTGCGCTGTGCGGTTTTGTGTGTTTGTTTGAAATGTTTATTTTTGACCAAACTAAAACTTTCCAACCTGTGACAGTTGTTTGTGCATCTGTTGTCAGTTTGACAGTCATTTGACACGTTTCACGTGTTGCACACATTTCAATTTTATGATCCACCGTTATTTATGGCTTAGAGGGGGGGTGGGTGGGATTGACTCACCTTTTTGAGTAGCTTGTTCCACCCACCCACCTTCCTCTACAACAAACCACTCCCCAAACCCTAAATGGCTGGGACGAGAGCAATCCCCAATTCTGTCGCAAAAAACTGCGAGTCCCTCCGTGTGCTGCTTCCACGATTCAGTTGTCGATTTTGCAACCTGTATGTTTGTGATTGTTTTGATTTGATCACTTTTTTTATTTATTTGGCGAGTTTTCCGAAACTTGCGTCAACTTGCAACACCAACCCAATCCAGTACGTTTTTACGACGATGATTTCTGGGTTCTTTTATATGAGGGGTTGGAGGTGTTGGTCTGCGTTGTCGCTCTCCTTTTGCTCTGTCGCCCTCGGTGTCTGTTTCTCCACTCGTGTCCCTTAGCTCCTCCAATATCGGCTACGCGGTGAGCTGCATTTGTTCCAGGAGAGATAAGATGGAAATAAATTTGATGGACGCAATTTTTATAGATATTATATGTCTGAGGGAGGTAAATTTGATAAATACAAAAAATGTTGATGGCAGACAGGGGAGTACGAAGGAGGGGGCAAAACCAAAATTTGGGGTCGATTCTGGTGTAATGACAAGTTCATAGTTGTCAATGGGTCGTGCGGGTTGATTTGCAAAGTAATTGCAAATTATTTTATATACACGTTTGGATATGTAGTGGTCAGTTTGCGTCTATGTTTGGTGGTCAGTTTCTGTCCTATGTTTCGCATTGTCGTTTCACCATGTGTGAACTTCTTGTTTGCGATCTGTGTTGCCTGTGATGTGTGATGACAAGAATTGCAGTTTGAAACGCGCAATTGCCGGCGGTCCGTCGTTGGTGCCTGTCAGTGGTTCAAACATCCACAACATAAAAAAACGGAACAATCACAAATACGCAGACACTTGTTTAGTTGCGATCGCCGTGCATTTGTGCAAAATGTTTTGCATTGGCATGGGTCGCAAATTGCACATGTGGCTATTTTTTCTTGGCGAAAACATCCATAGGCAGTGATTTGGTGTTTTTATTTGTCAATGTGGTTCTGTCTGAAAATGGGTTAACCCTAAACCCTGGTTAATCCTCATTTTACCAATGAAAATTGTTTTTTTTTGAGACAGACATCATTTTCAAACCCATGTAGTGTAGTGAAACCATGAAACCACCAACACTGAATTTCCATTTGATGGCATCACCGGGCACCTGAACTCACAGAAGTGACGCCAGGAGAATGGTCGTCGAACATCATTTTTTTTTCCCACACTTTGATTCCGAAAAACCATGCATCTATAATTTCAAATCATCTAAAAATACTTCATTACCATTCATTATTGTGAATTTCCATCACCTTGCAAGTCCAATCCTCACGAAATTTCTCAGCTGACAGCACCCCACCTTACCGTCACCCAGCCCCCGGGATTTGAATAAGCAGTTTCGAACATGGGTGTCCAGACATGATGTGCCCCATCATTTTCAAACAAAGGACATGAGGTTTGAAACCATTCGATTCATTGAAGTACCATATTTTTTTGGACAACCGCACATGAAAATTATGTCAGCATTGGTTGAGAAGAAAATCTGCAGGAACCCCCCCAAAAACTTGGGCAAAAACCGTGGTTCCCTGCAAAATTTCCCTTAAACCAATGCCTTGACGGTGGGGTAGTTTGATACTTTGTTCAGGTTCCTTTACCACGGTGGAAGATCGTGGCCAAAAGGTTGACCTTCAAGACCTTTTAGATACACAATCATGTAAGAACGGAAAAATGCAGGGTATCCCCGACATTGACCAATCTCCAGTCATCCCGGGGTCTCCCCGGGGTCTCCCCCCCGGGTCTCCTGGAGGATGACAGAGAGCCGAGAGGAGCGCCGTCTGTCCTTTATCGACTGCTCCGTGGAGCAGATCCAAACAGCAATCACCACTGAGTGGTGCGATTGGAAATTCAATCGCGCCCTGATTGAACCGGTGAAACTGGGGTCAACGATACTGGAGACGTTGAGTTTTTCCGAGATTTTGGACGTGTTGGGCAAGATGGAAAAGAAATGGGGATGTCATGATCATTCAGTTGGTTTGACCAATAAGTAATGGATATGGAGGTATAAAACCAAACATCTTATGGACATATCGTGGTATCTATCGCATGGGATGTACATAACCTGTGGTGAGTTTCTTTTTGCTGTTTGGTGGTTCAATTGGACATATTTTGCCAACAAAGAAATTGGGGAGGGGAGGGGAACCCATGCCACAAAGTCGGATGATGATACTAACCGGGTTACCAACCAACTGCCCCATTTTGTTTCTTAGATGGGCTGCAACCAACAAGCAAATTCGGTGACGAAAAAATGGGGCACCAGTCGACCTTTTCTGATGGATTTCGGGGAAGCATTTCGATGTTCAATAGGTATATTATGGCTTATTTCACGGGGTTTGACAGTGGTTTCAGACGATCTCCAGGGTCAGAACTGCTTGTCGATGGGGTCCCATTTCACGCCAATTAACTTCCATTGGCAAGACTTCTGAAGCTGATTTAGATCAGGGCCCAGGCCCCAGGGTATGGAAGCCACAACCGAATGGGTTGTTTTTCATGAGAAACAGTGTTTTTTTTTTCAGAATTTGGATGAAAACCCAGATGCTCCATGGAATGTCTACCAACATTGCTCCATGTGTATAATGTTTAGAAACATTTACTCCTAATATCCCATGATCATGAGACTGTGAGGCAATCCTGATGGGGTCACCACTGAGACGAGGTGATTTTTGGACCACGATTCTCACGGGTGAAGCTGCACCGGAGTTTCGTTTGGTGGGCAACCGGACGCTGGGCGACCGCATGATGGCCATCAAGGGGAAAAGTGGTGACCCTCCACTGGAATTGGGTTTCAACAAACCCATTGGTGCGGTTTGGTGGTTCTGAATTGGGGTAACATCCGGAATGTTACTGCATCCCACCAAGCCTATATACCCCTGGCACTTTCATGGGGAAAACGTGGATGAATCGATGGATTTGGGGTAGCCTGAGGACTTTGGAGTTCTGGATCAGATGCTACAACAGGCGGGATGACCACACCGGACACCTTTTCGGTGGCATCTTAAGAAGTTCCTGAAAGCTTGGTGGTGAAGGGTTGCCCAGCAGCTAAATCTGCCCCAAGTTTTGGGACATCCGTGTGTCAGATTCAACTTTGGACATCTTTCCACCATGGCTTCTGCGGTTTGGAGACGAGCTCAAACTCCCGACGTTTTTTTTGGCTAAGATGCTTTGTTGGTAGGATTATCAGAATTATCAGTAATTATCAGTGTTGATGGGAGAAAATGAAGGATACTCACTTTCGCTGGGATCATTTTGGGGTCACAACCGGATGAGCGTCATTTTGCAAATGAAAAGGGTGTCAATAGTTTTTTTGTCTAAAAACACATGCATCATGAGCATCTTGGCTGATTGTCAATTCCACATTGTTGATAGTAAACTCCGGCTTTTTCATGATAAACACCCAAATTATTGGTACAATCCACCATTCTTCATGTTAAAATCAGCCCCAAAATGATGAAACTCCATGGCAGGTGGCAAGTCTTGGGGCAACGCTTGAAGAGTAAAGCGCCTGGCAAGGCGATGGTTTTTCGCCGTCTCATGAAAAAGGGACGGTAAAATGAAGAGAAACATCGAATTCATGGGAGTTAATGGGAGTTAATGGGAAACGCCTCATTTCTGAACGCGGAAACCAGCGTATTTGGCATGGTTACCGGAATTCATGGGACTATACCGGGGAATTGATGGGAATATAATGCGACTATGACGGGACTATGATGGGAATATGGTCAAAGGAAGTTTAGAGGAACAAGACATCATCACAACAATAGATAATCACAACAAATAAAAATCACAAATAAATAATCACAACAATAAATAATCACAACTACTGTACATAATCACAACAATAAGTTACAACAAATACATAATCACAACAATAACAAATGAGAGTAGGAATGTGGAGAGATCAGAAATGGAGAGAGTGGAGACGTGGTGTGCTGCGGTTTGCGTTGGGTTCGGTTTGCGTTCATGCTGCGCTCGAGTGGTCCCCATTGTCAGCGCTGCAGAGGTGATCTTGAAAGATTTCATGCGCTTGTGTTTGGTGATCCAGGCTTGCATTTGCATTGGAATGGCTGCTTCCAACGCTTTGTCCAGGTCCAGGTGATGTTTGGGTGTTGGAAATCGCACGAAACCCTGTGTTTTCTCGCATAAAGTGGCTCCCGGCGTCGAGGGGTCTGTGCGACTAGAGTAGGGAACTGAAGAAAGTAGGAGAGTGAAGGAATAGGGAAATAAATTTGTCAGGAGAGCAGAGTGTGTCAGGTCCCAGGCTCCTGAGCTGTCAACAAGAAAGAGGCTGTCAAGAATCAGAGATGACAAGTGCAAGCCGGATTAAGAGAAAGTGGCATCATCGGGCAAGGATGTCGAGAGGAAGAAATGTCAGGGAGAAAAAGATGCCCAGACAAGCGGCAAGCAAGCGAAAGGTCTGTGAAGATGCGGAAATGTCGGGAGCAAGCCAGATCAAGAGACAGTGGCAGCATGAGACAAAGATGTCGAGAATTCAGAAACGTCAAGGACAAAGATTTCCAAGAGATTACGCAGTCGACGGCTGTGCCAGCCAGGCGGTCAGGGGCCGTTCCTATAGGCTCTCCCTTGTCTTTATAGGTTCTTCCCCCCCTCGAAACTTCCGTCACCCGGCTTGCCCGGGCTCCACTTGTATGATGGGAATATGATGGGAACGCATGGGAATATAGTGAGATATAATGGGAATATTATGGGGTACATACCTAATCAACAAGAAAACTATAGAAAAATAACGCAAAAAATCGGGTGACATGGTGGTGAAATCAAAAAAGTATGTTGGCAAACTCAACAGGAATGATAGTCATGGTGCCCAATTCAACAAACAGGGTGGTAATACTGACAGACGTTAGACACGGTGGTCAGATCAGCAGAGACGGTGGTCAAATCAACAAAAACGCTAATATAACTTGGCAAAACTACAACACATGGCGTGGTGGTACAGTAAATGGGGAATGTTGGTTCAAGCAGGGAATTATGGGCCTGAAGACTTAAATAAAGGTGGATATGAAGTTGGTGAAATCCCATCACGATGAAGCTCTTGCCACGCAACACTTTTGACCCAGCCAGGTGGATGGTTTGGAATTGGAGCAGAAACTTGTCATTTTTTGCTCGATCTCCTCGGCGAAGAAATAAAGGGGGGGACTTTTCAGCATCGATGTGGATCTAAATCCAGCAAATTTTCTCGTGAGACTGGAAAACTGAAGATGGGGAGGGATGAACATTCATGCCCATCTGCAATTTTGGGTACCAGACCATTTCCGTGTGTCTCTTTGATCTTCAGGAATTCCCGAGATTTACATGGCGTAACTCCAACGAAGTGACCAGCTCAATGATAGCACCCATTTATCAGACAAGTCAGACAAAACCTAAGATTGAAGGCACGGTATCTGGGTTTCAAAGGTCAATGGATCCCAACCTTGCGTCCAAAATTCCATGATCTCTCAGGAGTATTGGCCATGACACCTGGTGAAACCTCCGCAGTTTGAACGCGAGAAATCAAAAACTATGATGTTTCGTCCGAAAATCATTCATGCCTGAGCTGCCTCAAAATACGCACCACCTTCTACTATCTACTCAACCTTAGTTGACTTGACTTGCATGTTTGGTACATTTTTTTGGGTTCCTTTCTCCCTTAAATGAGCGACTTTATGGACAAGAACATGGATCTTTCCACTCCAAATCTTTCCGAAGGGTGCAACTATCAGGATCTTAAGCTGTCCGAGACATCGGTTGAAGGACATCTGCAACTGGTCGTGGAATCAGCGAACGTCGGTAGCCCAACAAGATTAGGGCACAAAAAAACACACAATGTTACATACCCCCTAACTATAGTTATAAGTATCATAAACATTAACCGTTTAACCATCATGAGTGGAATTACAAACCAGCTTAGCTATCTAATAATTCAATCTTATAATGGATATGGATGACAATGGATATGTCATACCCATTTGGAAGCTTCGTGGAAATCGGCGTTTCCGACTCTTTTTGGGCAGGGTAGGTAGCTCCAATTGGGGATGGTTTGTACGACCCATTGGTAAACTGGGGGGATGGTTCATTCTTGTGTGCATCATTTTGAGATGCCAAGGTTCATTTCTTGTGAACCACATCTTTTCTCCAACCTTTGAAGAATCTCACAAAACACAACCTGGATGCAGCCTTCACCGCAGTTGCACTCAATGTTAGCGCTTATGGGGTCGTGTGGTTTTGGGTCCAGCCATAATTTGGAAGCACAGGCATCGGGAGGTGTCACAACTTTGCCGCCACTCAGTTACTTTCTACTTGCTTTGGAGGGAAGTAAAGAGTATCAACCTACAGTAAAAATATTTTGTAATCTTTTGATTATTTTCTTGAAGACCGCAGACCATGAATCATGGACCTATGTATCCCTGGCGATTGAAGACAGTTGCCTCTTGTTTTGTGTGTCTTGGCCACTTGATTCGGAGATCTGCCTGAGGCAAGCTTTTCGATCATCAAGGCAGCTCTGGGTGGCCAGGTTCTGACAGTTTCGGTATGTTTCGATCATATCCCACAACTCTCCCTCCCTTTTCGTTTCAAATCTTCAAGACTCCATTCTTGATACCTTTCGAGCAAACCTGGCAATTGAGAATCCAGACTTTCAATCAGAACGTCTATAAACGAGAGATTTTCCACTATCATTATCATATTAGATTTCCAGAGGATGTATGGACATGGGTCAAAACATGGTGGTTTCAAACCTGACTTTCCCCATATCTTTGGCCATGAATTGGGGCCCTTCATCAGCATTTTCAGACACGCATAAAAAAAGTACCAAAAATGTTCCAATTTACATCAGTTTACTAGTTCTATCCCCATCATATCCCCATCATATCCCCATAGAAACGAAATATTCGCCGATGTCCAAAGGTTGGAAGCGCTTGGAAACCGAGGGCATGTCAGGGCCTGCGCTGCGGCTCGGAAAAAAACGACTGACCGGGGTGAAAACCCCCTGGGCGGCCCCAAAAAAGGAACACATCAGACATCAAGGTCCAATTCATATTCATTAAGACTCATTAAGACTTGAAGGTCCCTAATTTTAGTTTCATTAAGACACAAAGTTTCACCATTATTCCGGACATTGCTATGAAACCTCCTCGCCAGGGGCAAGATTAAAGTGCCTGTGGTGAGTCTCTTCACTGCGGGTGTGCTGCTTTCTCAACTTATCGCCGCTCAGTCTGCGCAACTTCGGTTTGGGATGGTTTAAAGGTAAAAGGAGCCAATTTTGACCGCGGGAGCATTTTTAAGATAATGTTATATATATATATAATAGTATAATGGAGTATAATATAATATTATATGATATGATATGATATGATATAATATAATAAAGTATAATATAATATTGTATAATAGAGGATAATATAATATAATATAGTAAAAACATATAGTATAATATAATATCATGTAATATGATATAATACACACTATAATTTGATATAATAAAATATGATATAATCTAGTATGATATAATATCATATCATAAATATATACTTTTTTTTCTAATATACATAAAATATAATATAATATGCCATAATATGATAAACTATAATATGATATAATATAATATGATATAATACAATATGATATAATATGATATAACATGATATAATATGATATAAGATGATGTAATAAAACATAATATACTATAGTATAATATAATATTATATGTATACTACATATATATATATATTATATCGTATTATTATTGTGATTATTATACATATTATAGAATACATACATATAAAACACACATATATTATATATATATATAATGCATAGATATATAATACACAAATATATATATAATACATATATTTATATATATATAATACGTATATATATATATAATACACACATATATATATAATACATATATAAATATAATACACATATATATATAATACATATATAAATATAATACACACATATATATATAATACATATATAAATATAATACACATATATATATAAATTATACTATATATAATATAAACCATAAATATACACATATAATACATATATACTAATATAAGAATAATAACAATAATAATATATAATATACATACTATAAATAACATAAAGTATATAATATACAATATATGATATATATATATAATATATGAAATATGATATATAATACATGATATATGATATATGATATATGATATAAAAACATATAATATATAATATAAAGTCTATAATATATGATATATAATATGTTATATACAATATATAGTATATATACATATCATATATAAATATACACTCCACTACACTACAACTACAACTACACTAAATTACACTACACTACACTACATTACACTACACTACATTCCACTACACTCCACTACGCTACACTACATTACACTACACTACATTACACTACACTACACTACATTCCACTGCACTACGCTACACCACACTACATTCCACTACACCACACTACATTCCACTACAGTACACTACACTGCACTGCACTACACTACGCTACACTACACTACACTACACTAACTACAGTACAACTACAACTACAACTACAAGTACAAGTACAACTACAACTACAATACTACTTTTACAGTACGCTACACTACACTACACTAATTACACTACACTACACTACACTACACTAGACTCCACTACACTACACTACACCACACTACACTACACTACACTAGACTACACTACACTACACTACACTGCATGACGCTGACAGAAAGACAGAGAGACAGATAGATAGATAGATAGATAGATAGATAGATAGATAGATAGATAGATAGATAGATAGATAGATAGAGAGATAGATAGATGGATAGATAGATAGACAGATAGATAGACAGATAGACAGATGAAAGAGAGAGAGAGAGAGATAGATAGATAGATAGAGAGAGAGAGAGAGATAGATAGATAGATAGATAGGTAATTAGATGAAAGAGAGAGAGAGAGATAGATAGATCGATAGATAGATAGATACATAGATAGATAGATAGGTAGGTAGGTAGATAGTCAGAGAAAGAGAGAGAAAGAGTGAGAGAGATCAATCATCTTTCGATCCATCAGTGGCTTCGCTCTGCCATCCCTGATTCACAACAACCAACCTTTCCTATAGGTTTCCTATTTTTGAAAGTTCCTCCACCGCCTTGTGCGGTACTACTGGCATATAAAATATAAAATATATAATATGTAATATAATATATATATAGACATATATATATATATATGTATATGTATATGTATAGATTGGTTTTCTGTTTCCATGATTTCAATCTTGGCCTTTGGTGAGCCCATATTGAAACTCCAAAATCTTTGATCATCTTCTCGGTTGCAACATCTCAGGCTCCGAAGGACAAACTACGATTTATCTTTGGCCTGGCGGATCAAGACGATAGCCACTTAGCTGGATGGATATGGATGGCCTTCAGCAACACTTGCCGTTTCTGGACGGGCAAGTGTTGTGATCTGGAGAACCTACATGCCCGATTTGATCTGGAGAGAACACGGAGCCTCTTTACCCAGGTGACACATGGGTCCAGTCACTGCCATCCGCTGAGGCCACACTTTGGATGAATTTCAATTCGTGAATTTCATCACCGCCTTCGTGCGGGGCCTTGGGTCAGCCTTTGGCATCGTCAACAAGGCGGCCGGGGCGGGGGCTGAGGGCAGCCCTTGGTTTGAAATGGAGTGGATTACGTGGGGGTGAGCCACTTTTACTGAAAGGTTTGAGGCGTAGAAGTGGAAACCCCCAGTCTTTTCCACACAGCTGAATCCTTGTTGAAACCTGCCGGTATGGCCGGTGGAAATGGGTTTGTCCCAGATTTTGAGACAAATCCAAATCGTTGTTGGCTTATATCCCCAGTTGAAGGTTTCCTCGCCTCAGAAATGGCCATACCTGATGGTATATATATATATACATGTGCATGCAAATATATCATATTAAATATATTGGTCGACTCTCTATTTTGGATGGCCAAATCCCTATTATATCCCCATTTTTTTTTTAAATACCCCATTTGCTGATATCACATCCGATCCACAGTATACTTCCATGTTTGGATATAATAATATTCCTATTACCCTCCTGTAGAGTGACATGGATGGCCTATTTAGATGATAGATATGATCGATGATTCACCGTTTTCGAACATGGTGATTTTCCATAGCAAACTCGGGTAAGTCCCATGATAGATATGGAGATCCTTTTCCCCCTGGTTGGTCGATCAATAGAGGGCTCCAGGCATTTTCACAATCAGCAATACATAATACCCTTTGGTAAATTAACATAGATCCTGGCAGATAGGGGTTGGAAGACTCGTTTCCATTAAAAATGGGTGATTTTCAGGGTCTATGTTTATTTACGAGGGTAAATGAAATACCAATCCGACCTCTTTAATTTTTTCCAAAAGGACAATATGGGTACCTTCAAATCCAATGCTTCATCAGTCAGTTCCACCAATTAAATGGCTGACTGGGGGTGGACAAAGTCATATTGATATCCACCATTATCCCCATGATATCCGCATTCGAAATGCTGCCGCAAAAAACTGCAGAGCCTCAGGACTCCATGCCATCATTAGAAGTCATCCGCACCTTGCCACAGTCATCATTAGCTGGGAAAGCATGTATATATATATATATGTATATATGCATATATGCATATATGTATATATATATGTATATATGTATATATGTATATATGTATATATGTATATATGTATATATGTATATATATATGTATATATGTATATATGTATATATGTATATATGTATATATGTATATATGTATATATGTATATATATGTATATATGTATATATGTATATATGTATATATGTATATATGTATATGTATGTGTATATATGTATATTATGTATATATGTATATATGTATATGTATATGTATATATGTATATGTATATATGTATATATGTATATATGTATATATGTATATAGTATGTATATATGTATATGTGTATATATGTATGTATATGTATATAGGTATATATGTATATATATATGTATATATGTATATATGTATATATGTATATATGTATATATGTATATATGTATATATGTATATATGTATGTATGTATATATGTATATATGTATGTATATATGTATATATGTATATATGTATATATGTACAAATGTATATATGTATATATGTATATATATATGTATATATATGTATATATATATATGTATACATATATATATACATATATATATATATGTACATATATATATATATATACATATGTATATATGTATATATATATGACGGACATGAGTATACTGTATATATATATATTTGTATGAATACACACACACACACTAAATCTTTATATCTTTATATCTTTATATCTTTATATCCGTGTCCATGCCATATCCATATCCATATCCATATCTATCTCTCTCTCTCTATATATATATATATATGTATATATATATGCAGTTTGGATCCGTTTTGCCCAGGCTTTCAAAGTGAAGAATGGGCTCATTTTAAGGCAGCAGGATGCAGGTCCATGAGGTCTGGTCTACATGAAGTGGTGTGCGCCATCATATTTCTTTGGGTTTGTTTGTCTGACGGTTTGTTGCCAAAGTTAATAGAAATTGATGGGCTTTGTGCCCAGATTTCTTGGCGCTCTGGCCAAAGTTTGGAAGTTTCCAGACTAGTCTATCTAGTCTACTATCATCTACTATGAATCACAAGTGTCCAACTTACTATCACAACTATTGCCAGTGGGCACTTTTTTTGGGCGAGCCACGCCGTCACGCTGTCCCTAGGTGAGCTGGGCCGAAGGCTCTACGATCGCATCTCTGTCGGGAGTCCCTGGTCATCCCCAAAAATCTGGTGGCATGTGGCATATTGCCGCAAATGTTGGCTACGAACCTGTGAATCATCTATATATATATATAACATATTACAATGTATATAACCATATATGATATAGTATATAATTATAATATATATATATAGTATCTATATATATATATATACACAACAACGTATATAATTATAATACATATATATGTATAGATCTCAAGCTCACAACAACCTCACTATAAATCCGATGTATCAGAGATAATTTGCAGGTCGAGTCACTAGAGCTGATGGCTCTGAGGAGGGACTTCAAGAGGGGTTGTACATGTTCCATTTTTTTCACATCACTCAACAAAAAGAGGATATCATATGACATATATATATATACACTATAAACACACACACATATATATATATATGCTATATATATATATATATGTATGTATGTATGTAATGTAATGTAATGGTATGTAATGGTATGTAATGGTATGTAATGGTATGTAATGGTATGTAATGGTATGTAATGGTATGTAATGGTATGTATTGGTATGTATTGGTATGTATTGGTATGTAATGGTATGTATGGTATGTAATGGTATGTAATGGTATATGGTATGTAATGGTGTATGTAATTATGTAATGGTATGTAAGGTATGTAATGGTATGTAATGGTATGTAATGGTATGTATGGTATGTAATGGTAGTTATGGTAGTATTGGTATGTATTGGATGTATGTAGGTATTATGGTATGTTTTGGTATGTATTGGTAGGTATGGGTATGATTGGGTATTTGGTATGTAGGTATGTATTGGTATGTATTGGTATGTATGTGGTATGTATTGGTATGTATTGGTATGGTATTGGTATGTATTGGTATGTATTGGTATGTATTGTTATGTATTGGTATGTATTGGTATGTATTGGTATGTATTGGTATGTATTGGTATGTATTGGTATGTATTGGTAGTATTGTATTGGGTATGTATTGGGTATGTATTGGGTATGTATTGGGTATGTATTGGTATGTATTGGTATGTATTGGTATGTATTGGTATGTATTGGTATGTATTGGTATGTATTGGTATGTATTGGTATGTATTGGTATGTATTGGGTATGTATTGGGTATGTATTGGGTATGTATTGGGTATGTATTGGTATGTATTGGTATGTATTGGTATGTATGTATGTATTGTATGTATTGGTATGTATATTCTTCAAGTCTTGGGGACATTTCATCTCCAGATCCATGTTTGAATTTTTAGGTGATCGCCGCAGAGCGTCTGAAGTCCATGTCGCAACACGATGACAAGACCCGGGCCATGCTGATCCAGGCGCCCAGCAACGACCTGGGATGGCGACAAAAATGGGGGATACCCGACCTGGGATTTTCCTGGTGACTTAATGGTGACTTACCCTCTGGTAACATACAAAAAACTATGGAAAATCACCATTTTCAATGGGTAAATCCACTATAAATGGCCATTTTCAATAGCTATGTTAAATTACCAGAGGGTAATGGGGATTGAACCAACAAAACTGGGGATGTTCATGGGATGATCTGTTTTAGAAGAGTTTGCGAACTGGAAAATGGCCATAGAAATAGTTGCAAAATAGCCATTCAAAAATGGCGATTCTCCATAGTTTTTTGTATGTTTACCAGAGGGTAGATGAAAAAAACACCAATATGGTTATGGTTATTAGTAGGTACCCTAAAATAGCTGTTAATGGATGCGTATCCCCCCATGATGATAGGTTTCCAAGATGGGATAAGATAATGCAATCACGTCAAAATCATAGCAACTGGTAAAATCAGAGACCACACTTGGAGCGTCTTCGGCATGATCCTGGAAGAGGCTTGGTAAGGGAAGATCTGCACGACAACCAAAACCGCTTTGGCAATGAATAAAGCCATGGTTTCCTGCGGATGTTTCATGGTTTCCCAATCCGCAGAGTCGGATTTGCCAAGAAAATGATTTCATCAGGATTGGATGGATTTTTCATTCACAATATATTTTTCCATTGCTAATCAGTTTTTCCATATATATATATATTTTTCCATGGAAAAACAACAATATATATTAGCAATTGGATGACCAAAAATCAATCAGCATTGCTAATCTATCTTATTTCCCTGTACCTCGCTGAGTTCTATTGGTTGAAGCCAGGCCATCAAAGACCGGCAGAAGAAGTTGGAGAGGGTCACCAGCCTGGATCTTGATGAGGCGTTTCCTGAAGCTGTGAATCCGGCAAGGCTGAGGTCAGCTTACCTCAAGGGATGGATGATAGATCCGGAATGGGAACTAGAAGGGAGAATCCTCCCTTGCTGTAGACTTTTTTTTTGGGATAAGCTCTCAGAATCAACCATGATTTCAAACATAGGGAATTTGGTGTTGACAGCAACACACCTGGTGTGTCATGAAAGATGCCACAGTGATGGGATCGTCCCTGCAGGTGGAAGGGGGCATGCCCAAATATGTCCGGGATGCCCGGTGTGACATTGGGAACTCCCTGGTGACCTGGTGATTTTTGAATTTTCCTCACCTGCAACGAATCAGCACCGCTGGACGGAAACCACCATGGGTGAACACAGTGAACACACATCTTTCGCTGCGTGAAAAAAACCCTGACGAAAAAGGGGGGAGTTGTACAGTTACCCTCTGGTAAACTAACATAACTATGGAAAATCACCCTTTTCAATGGGTAAATCCACTATAAATGGCAATGTTCTATAGCTATGTTAGAAAACCAGAGGGTAAGTTACTAGCCAATATAGTAGGGATCAACATGAAAATCCACTGGGAATCTGTTGAATCACTGTAACCAATCATTGTGCCACACGTTTGGGACGATGCTGACGCCAGGGGGACAATGTGCCACTGCGACAAGTCCTGAACTACAAGACGGTGGAGGCCCAACTACCGTGGACAGTCCACGGGCTCAACAAAACTCCCTGGGTTTCAGGGCTTTCCAGCTCCAGGATTCTACCAGAAGTTCGATTTTTTTTTTTAGATTTTCTAAAGCAGATCCACCTGGTTCCAGGCCTGGTGTTTCCGCGAGTTCAAGGCGAGCGAACAATGATGGGTTGGGTCTACAGTTGGGTCGACAAAAAGAGGGAACAGCCAACCGACTGGACAGTCATCGAGAACTTGCGAGAGTTGATTTAAGTGTTTTTTTTGGAATCCAAATGTGGCATGACGGGTGTGTTCTAAGAGTCTTGTGACTCATCAAGTTGAATCCCGGAAACAAAGGGGGATCCACACAAATCATCAGATTTTTCTGGCTTACATGGGTATGGATCAATACCTATTAATACCATTTTTAGGGGGATGAACATCCATTTACCAGCTATTTTGATGTTCACCAGGGGTACAAGGTTTTGACACACTGCCACATCATCTTCCATCCACATTTTGGAAAGGCCAGATGGCCAGACCTGCTTCCCCCCGTAGCATCACCACGTGGTTCGCTTGGGCGCCTCGTTCAGGATCCCCTGGCCTTGCCATATGCCTTGGCCATCGAACGCTTCTGTTCTCGTGGTTCCGGGGCGGATCTGTACCACCTGAAATCGGAGGAGTCGCGGCCTCGCGGCCCGGTTGAAAACGCTTTCTGATTCATATGGGTTATTGGTTATTGATGGTTATTGATGGTTATTGATGGTTATTGATGGTTATTGATGGTTATTGGGTATTATGAAGCCATATGAATCAGAAACCTAAGTATAGATAATACATAATAATACCCAATAACCCACATTATATGGGTTCATTAATACCCAATAACCTAAGTATAGATCCCGTTTAGCAATGAACAGTTGGGTATTTTAAATGCAAAAAAACAGTTGAATCATTGGCTTTTTTTTGGGTTATCATATACAATTAATGGGTCATAAATATGGGTATCCAATAACTATCATTTCGTATCACCAATAACAACCAATCGTGATAGCCATATTAATCACTTCTTTGGTTATAATTTTGTAATCCACCAATAACTATATCATTTCGTAACCAGCTGGGTTGGATCCATGAAACCAGCCATGGCTGGGTCGCTGGGAGGAGTGGTTCTTGTCGCACACCCGTCCTGTGGAGATCCCGCAAGAGGAGCGCGACTCGGTTGACCACCATGGTTGGTCCAAATCCTTGACGCGGTAGATCCATTTTCTTATAGTTACCACATACTCTGTATATATATATATATGCGTATGGATCAATACCTATTAATACCATTTTTATGGGAATGAACATCCATTTACCAGCTATTTTGATGTTCACCAGGGGTACAAGGTTTTGACACACTGCCATATATATATACAGTATGTAAATCTAAGATGTCATATGAAGATAACGATAAATGTAAGTATAAGTATGAATATGATATATATGTAATATATATATATATTATTAGTATACACATACATATATAGATATGATTGTGAATGAACATAAACATAAAAATATGAGAATACATAGCGGTATAATTATAGATGCACAGATCAATATTCTGCAATAGAAGAGGATGATGATTCCAATTTACTGCCGCATTATTGCAAGGGGCTTCACAACCACACCCAACATTTTCTTTGTTGATTTCATCTCTTTCCATTGAACTTCTGGGCATCGTGCAGCCATTGAACCATTGAGCCACCACCTTGGCATGTAGTTTCAAAGCTTCCAACTCCGGCTGACTCCAAACCGCCCCAATGCCGGATGTGGTGCTTCCCCTGGCCTTAGCAAAGCTCTCGGGTCCAGCCGTGGCCACGGCCTTCGCGGGGCCGCAGAACGTGCTGGGCACAGCTCTGCAGCCCTGCGTCCACGAGGGCGGCACGGGATATTTCCGTGACAACCTGTGCCATGCACCGGGGGATCCCAATCATCATGAAGTCTGTGCCCAGATCACCCGGGCTTTTTGGCCGGAAAGTGGGCAGGGAGAGGTGGGGATCTTTGGGAAGTGGTGCATTTGCGTTCACAAGTTGGGTGAGTGGTTGAGAGGTGCCACCGCACACCATGGCATCTCGGGTATAGATTGCAGTGCCACCAGTATTGAAGCCTTGAGGGGGGACAAGGATGCAGCGCAGTATATTGCTCAGCACTGTCCTGGAGTGGCAGAAGCGAGTGCTGAGCCACTGATTATTCTGTCAACTTTCCAACTGACAACCTCTACTAGAATGGAGTCGGATGGCAAGATTCTGCCAAAAGGCGTGGATGACTTTCTGTGAGTTTTAGATGATGCCGAGCATTTCCAGTGACACTTTGTTTCTGACAAGTTGATTTAAGGCGACCAAAGGGTCTCCCTGGTGCGACGCTGCTTCAGACTGCGGTCGTTGGGTCTACAACTTGGGCAGCGAAAAAGTGGGAGCAGCCACCTCCATTGTCATGTTGAGTGACATTTTTGGTGCAGAATTTTGAAGGCAACTTTCCAGGCATCAGATGACCATTTGCATCCTACTCATGGATTTCTTGCCTCTTTCGCGCCACAGCTGGAGCAAACACTGGACTTGTTTTTTTGAGAAACAATGCAAAAAACCTCCTGTTTACTGAAACAAACAAAATCTTTATAACTTTTCATGTATGTGAATCCTATTTTTCCTATTTTTTATTATTATGTGACTGTTTTTTCCTATTTTTCCGGTCAGATTTCGATGCCTGGAGACTTCTGTTTTCCCCAAGTGTCGAGGTGGTGAATTATGTGATGACGCTAGTGACATGAATATGGGTGCCCCAAACACGAGCAGCTAGATATTGCATCAATTTAATCTACCCAAGCATAGTTTTGCAAATCTTCTCCTTGGAAACTCTGCTACTTTCTTAAACCACACAATTCGGTGGGTTTTCATGTGGTTTCATCCACCATATCATAAGACATCAGTGAATCAGTTCATCCAACAGTGAACCCATCAAAAATGCTGCTTCTATAGTAGCAATTCCCCCAAAAAAGGATGCCGAAAAGTCTAAATCACAAAAATCCAGTGGATAGTAATTCCCACAACAGTAATTCCCAATGTCATCACTACCCTCTGGTAAACATACAAGAAACTATGGAACATCACCATTTTGAATGGCTAAATCAACCATAAATTTGGGCCATTTTCAATAGCTATATAGCTATAGATGTTAAATTACCAGATGGTATTCTATGTTCAGAAATTTTCAGTTTCTGTTATGGTTAAATTGTGAAAATGGAAAATTTTATGCTTTTATTTATAGATGGTCCGAAATTTATAGGTTTTCACTTCATTTTTTAGCTCCGCAGGAGCTGGATGCCTCTCGAGATGTGAAGCTGCCGGATCGATGGCAGGTCCTGGGATCCCACCCAATCCATTGGGGCTTGGATCGATGCTTTAACCATAACTGGGACTGGTGGTTTGGAACAATAATCCCAAATAATAGTGGTTTAATAGTGGGTTAATAATGGTTAATGAGATATAACTGCTTGGTGGTGACTGGAACCATGGAATTTTGAATGACTTTCCTGTTTATTCCATTCAGTTGGGAATAAACAGATCCCAACTGACGAACTCCATTTTTCAGAGGGGTAGGTATACCACCAGGCAGATAAGAAATGTGGATTTAGACAGCAACAAACTGTGGAATTCGCCAGCAAAACTGTGGATTTAGCCGAGGGTTTTGGTCAAGGCTTGTTTCTAATGCAGAACTAGCCAGTTCACGTTTTGGAAGAGCGCTTTTCCATCTGTGTGGATCGAAATAGGCTCCCCAAAATGGGTGGTTTGATAGCTCAAGAAAACGGCCAACTTTTTCTGGGTCAACAGTCTTAAATCTTGAGATATTTCTCTCCCACGGCAACTGTTGGGGACAGGTGCTCTTTATCAGAGACATCTATGAGCTTTGCCACTTGCCATTGACGGTCTGAAGGCATGCAGTTGTCGAGCAGAAATGGGTACCGAAATCCGATCGGAGGGTTCAACACTGTTATGTTTGGTTGGGGAAACCCTGGTTTTTTGTTGGTGAACCTCTCATTTGGGGCATTATATAAAACCTGCATTTTTGCTGGTTCAGCATTTCCCACATCTGCAGGTACCTTAACTGGGTCACCCAGTGGGTATCCAGCTTCCCAAAAAAAAATGGGCGAATGGGGCAAGGAATTGAGTTTCCCAACCACATGAAAACGAACCTTAGATAGTGGATGATGCCAGTTGACCGTCATGTTTATGGGATGGGTGATTCAATCACCAGCCGGATCAACTTTCCAATTATAGGTGGTGCATATCGTCATTGCTTTTGATGAGTTAGAAGTTTTTTTTTTTTGTGGGGTGCCTCAATCACGACCAAGATCACATTATGGCTGAAATACCCATCGTTTGCACAAGTTGTAGATCTTATATATAGATTATAGATTCCTAGTTTTGTTTGGTTATGTAAGTTACACATATCATATCCTATCATTTGTATGCACATCATTTTTCGGTAAATCACGTCCTTTCTATTTTCCTTACGATGTTCCCCCAGTGGCACAATAGGTTTCGAGGTGGAAACCACCGACCCGGTACCAAGGTATTGAAGAAGGCTCCTTCCAACTCAGTTTTTCGGAGTGCGAGTGCGCTAGACGCCGAACAAAGCCGCGGCGCGTTTTGGGATTTTTTTTGGGTCCCGAAGAAGATTTCCCCCTAAAAAATTGGGGATGGAGGAAGACTGGGGTTTTAATCAACATATTAATCAACATATTAATCAACATATTAATCAACATATTAATCAACATATTATCCAGATCCTCCAGCTTTGACACAAAATCCGCTGGGGAAACGGCCATTTTTGGTCCAGGTACGGCCTAAAGCGCAGCTTGACGTTGGATCTTTGGGAGTTGGTGGCAGATGCCATGCACAAAGTCGTGGATGGCTTGGGAGGCGGGGTGAAGCCTTCTATTTAAGCAGGAAAATGATGACTACAATGATTGCTAAAACATGCTAAAACGACATAGCTACCATGATTATGATCATTTATGATCAGATATTATCAGTAATCATTGAATATCATGGCATTATTACCAATGGTACTCTGTATAATAATGTTTTGATGCTTTGTCATCCACCATTTGTACCATCATCCCAGGGTACCCGCTGGGTGCCAGGTACACCAACCTTCCTCCAGTTCTTGAAGAAGGTGCCATTTTAGATGATTCAAGGATGTCTTCAGAAAAAGACAGCAGATGTTTTTGACTGAGATTTTCTCGCGCCACATGCAGGTCTGTATAAAATGGTACATATATAGTGTAGAACCATGTAGGCACTGCATCTAGAGACAGCCATTGTTGTTGCTGGCACAGCCCCCATTGATCCACAAAACTCAGGCGTTTCCCGGTGCGCAGCCGAAGCATCTCTCAACCTTCGAAAATTGGTGACTGGGCGCACGGGACAAGCGTTAAATGGGGAAACAAGGAGGCCTTGACCTTGGGGCCTCAGATGTTTCTGAAAATCATTAAATAAAGTACCTGGATGTGTTGTGTGTGTTGATCAGACTTTGCTATCTTCTTTGTCTGCTTGTGGTCATATATTAATGTATGGAGTTTGTTGGGTTATTGTTATTCATGCGCTGCTGCATTGAACTTGAAAGACTCGACAATGATTTCACGATGAAAACTGGCTTTTCGATCAATGCCTTTTGGGTAATGCTTCACTTATATGTTTTGTTGAGCTTTGTTGAGTGTTTGTGTTCTGCAAGGATCGCAATCCAAGGCTCTATTGTATTTTTATCTTTAAAGCCTCTTCAGTGATGCCGTTTCTGGTCCTGCCGAAGTATGTGTGCCATTGGCTACAGCAGGCCTGTAGAACGCTGCCGAGTTGCGAAGCACTGAGGTGTGAACAGTACGATGATTTGCAGAAGAGAAGTGTGGAGGCGTGATTGTTAGTACCACAACTTCAGATGAGTAAAACGGTCAACATTAGGGAAGCACGGTGCTTGATGTAAACATCCAATTTTTTGTGACCTTCTCCGACCTTGGGCTGCGGTATTTCTGTGAATTTCTTATGCTGGTTTACCGGGATTTGGTACCTTGCAGGGGCAATCTAGTTTACTATGAGATGAGCTTAGACAAACCAACCAGAAAAAATTGGTTGCATACCCTATTTGTGGATAAATCAGGCATGATCCAAAGCCCTTTTATCTAAAATGATGCAGGACCCCTGCATGAGCAGAGGCTGCTTAGCCCCTGTTCATTGATTATTCGTTTGGGGGTTAGTTATAAGTTATACTAGTAATTTATTGGAGATGATCATATTTAATCATTAATGAATCCCGTTCCTAACCCAGCCAGTACTACCCCTGAAAAGATAGACATGTGCAGCAGGACACTTCCAGGTTTTCTCACATTTCTATGACTTTAGGTTGCCCATGGCATGATGGTTGCGGGGGTTTTTCTATCCGACTGCAGATGGATCTGTTGACCGAAGCCGCTGACATCTTCGCGCGGAAGAATGCGATGCCCGTGCTGCCGCAAGACGATCAGGTGGGACCGCCAACGGCCGCCCAAGGGCCAGTTGGGATGGAGAAATCCAGCGAAGTTTCGATGGGATTTCGATGGATTTTTTTATTCAACAGGAAAGAAACTGTGTACAGTGTTGGGAAAAAAGCCCTGGAAAAATAGCTGGCATCAGACAGCACACTTATCACTAGTGACACATTAGTGAATTGGTGTGGGGTAAAGTAAGAGACATTCAGTCGTATAGACATTGCTTGCAAACATGGAGAAATTGAACCTTTGGAGGCACTACTGGCCAATTTCCATCAATTTTCAGCTAT
>CAMXCT020001811.1:47500-115000 GCA_947184155.2 Cladocopium goreaui
TCAAACTGCACCTCGTGTGAAATTCGTGGATTTTCTCCTGCTTTAGGATATTTGTCCGACGCCATCTCGAATGAAGAGGACCTAGCGGGTGGAGATTGAAGCTAGCGAAGCCACCAGAATGATGGCTCGGAAGCAAAAGATAACGAGGATGATGAGGATGATGGGGATGATGCTCCCATATCCTTTCGCATCCAATTGCCCTCTCCCATTTTTTGCTTTGGCCACTTCCACCAAAATTGGCCAAAAGGGAACAGATACACTTACAGTCAACCCCCCAACAAAAGCAGAAAAAAGTTGAACACTTTGAAATTGTGGGGAAAACATCATCGAACTACCACGCTCAAGGTTTAATAGTGGTGTAATGGGTAGTTAATGGGGATATATACTGTATAATGAGGATACATATCCAACAATCTGTCAAATGTTTGGGACATATGGTTGAATTAGGAATAGCAAATCCTCAAACAAAAAGGCTTGAGAACATTTATGTAAAATATGTAACACATATAAAACATAATATAAATCTTATAAATCCAGGTTTTCAGCCTTTTCTATGGCGGCCTGGTTGTTCCAGTTGTTCCCCCACGACGCCACCCTGCGTAGGATCTCTTTGCCATGTCGGACCGGCGCACCTCGCGCTCGGGGCGGAAGCTGAAGTGCCGCGGATGCGAAGGATGATCGGATGGATTTGCCCCTTCTCGGGGTTTTGATCTTGGGTGTATACCCTCTGGTGAACTAACATAGCAATGGAAAATGGCCATTGAAATAGTGAGTTTTCCCATTAAAAATGGTGATTTTCTATAGCTATGTTAAATTATCAGAGGTATATACTGGTTGGTGGTTTCAAACATGACACGATAGATTGATATATTCATACTAATTATTCATCTATATATGGGTTTGTCTGAAAATGTTGGGTATATTCAGTATATTCCCAATGAAATAGCCATTTAATAGAAATAATGATCAGCAAAACCATTGGGTTTAGGGGTACACAACATTTTCAGACACACCCATATACTTTTTTTTTTGTTATGGGGAAGGATGGACTAACAAACTTTATGAAGATGGGATTAGATACATACAAACATGATAAAACATGGGGTTGAAACCATTGAAACATATGGTTTGAGGCCTGAAGCAGCCATCATTTTGGGGTATAAAATGCCTTAAATGGAGGTGGGATCGTACGCCTTCAACTCCGGGGGGGTTTCAAGCACCACTAATCCAATCAATATGCCAGCTCTGCTCACCTTCCAAATGGGAACCCTAAAAAACCATCGGTGTGGGATTTTGATTCAAACCTTAAGAGATGAAGCAAAATGTTGAGCATTGGAAATCCAAAGGTCGGTAAGTATGGGTGCTTCCCCGATGAAACATCCGACATTCTGTTGGTGCATTTGAACCTTTGACCCATTTCCTCATGGTCGATGTGACCAGAGAGAAGGAGATGCTGTGACTATCTCAATTCTTGTGGAATCCCCAATTCGGTGGATAAAATCTTGACATTTGTGCGTGTCCGAAAATTCTGATAGCCATGAAATGGCCATGGTTTATTTTTTTCTCCCCCCAGTGGGCAATCAACCTCTGCCAGGGTTTTCGACCATTTCAATTGGACGACAATGATCAAAGGAAAGGAATGTTCAAAGATATTTAAAGAATTTTAAAGATCTATTGAACTACGGCAATGAAGAAGCATCCCAAATTATGATGAGTGTATGTATCTGTGTTTCCTTCATTCCCGTTTCAGATGCTTCAAGGCCAGTGTATGACTGTTGAGTAGTGCTGCAGATGTGTATCCAAGCGACATGAATTGGCAAATGATTTCATCCCACAAATCTAGGGCAAACCATTCCAGGGGTCACGAACAACATTTCAGCATCGGATGCATTTCATGGCTTTGATTTGGAGAGGGCCAATACACATATCCACCCATTGATTTGTGCCTCAAGAGGACTTTGAAATTTGTTCTCTTTGAAATAGTTCATGCATAATTTTCCACCGCTTGAAGGAGGTTGGTGCATGTTGGTCTTGTGAACAAAATCGAACATCGCCTTGGAATGTTGGAAATGATCCCCCCACGGTTGGGTCATGTCACCTGTCCCTGTTTCGCACCTAAGAAATCCCAACAGTCACATGTCGTTGTCTTTATATCCTCATTGTCAGCTGCCCATGTGCTGGTTTAACCAAGATATCAGAATCTATGCTACACTCTGTAGCCTACACAGATGTGCGTTTCATGACATTTTCCCTCCAAACCGCCCGGACTGTTTGTGGGACATCCAGACATCCCAACTCTTGGTTTGAGGGATCCATTCCATTGGCAGTGCGGTGATGATCTCTGACCACGGATGACATCGTGACGTCACTGTAGATTGGCTATTTGAGTAAGGAGGAATACCCTCTGGTAATTTAACATAGCTATTGAAAATGGCCATTTACAGTGGATTTTCCCATAAAAAATAGTGATTTTCCATAGCTATGTTAGTTTACCAGAGGGTATCCCATATCTACTATCTACCTTATTTCAGGTTGGCTACATGATTGTCATTCAGCCCAAAATATTAAAAAAAATCCGCCTGTACGAATTTAGTAGATGAGGGAGAAAGACAACGACAAATGTGAAGCGAGATGGATATGATGTGTTTACTGTATTGGAAATTTATCAGAAGTCTATGGAGTTTCCTTGTTCTGGACACTGTGTGGCCGGCAAGCCCTTAATGACTCGGCAAATCATATCTGAAAGTCCAGGCCTCAACATTTCCATTTTTGTATGAGGGATCAGGATGAACCAGTGAATCACTACTTTCGGACAATCCCTTGTGGATGTGTCAATTGATGTCAATTGGTTTTGGTTTCTTCGGGGTTCCCAAACTGTTTTCTGGGTGCAGGGCGTGCTCAGGTACTGGGAGGGTGCTTGGGAATAAGGTGCTGAGTCAGGGACGTGCACTTGGTTGCTTCGGGATCTTGTCGACATGACAGCAACATAAGGACAACAACGATGATCGCATGCCAACTTGACAAGCAGCAGGAAGCAACGATCCTAGAAAAGACGAACCAAAAGCGTCTGGGTTTTGGTGCCTTTCTTTCTTGGCGGCGCAGCATGTAGAGGTGGCGGGGTTTTGCGTGCGTGTGCGCAAAGTGCATGGGTCGCGAGCCAAGGCCCATGCCGTTTTCGCTTCTCCCAGAGATACCCGATTCGACGTGGAACTACTGGTGGCTTGGTGAGCGGAACGTAGGGATTTTTGCAGTTTGCAGGCCAGGGCAGGTGAACACATATCAGCAAGTCTTTTTAGGCAGGTTGGAGCCGAAAGGGCTGGGGCTGTTGCTGTGCCGTGCAAAGACATGACATACCATGCCACCAAATGGGTTTGCCAAACGCCCACTGTTCTATGTTTGGCTCCACTGCTTCAAGGAACGACCTCTTCACACGCCTGGACTCAGACGAGGCAAGAGATGTTGGCGCGCCGCGGCGATGGCATGAAACCCACCAGAAGAGAACGGGAGAGATATAATAATGATAACAATGAACTTTTGTGCGCGCACGCACCCGAAACGGATGCTGCACAGGAGTAGGCCAGAGCCTACCGACCATCAGCCAATGCCAGTGAGCAAACATCTGTAGCAAAAGTAACATCCAGTAGTTGCCATCGAAGTAGAACCACATGTTGCAATTGTGAACCCACATCAACTTCGCAGGTGCGCGGCCTCTCCCAAGACACGACGCTGTTGTTCTTATCATAGAATGTTGTCATCCTGCGGGGTTGTGCGGCCCATCAAACTCTTAAACGTGTGAGCTACCCCAATCTTGCTAAGTTATCGGGCGGCTCATCTTGTCCAGCGTGTTTCACAGGACGACCATGTCGGTGAGCGTGATCTGCTTCGAGAAGGTCTGCTTTCCCAAGAGGCTCCAAATTTGAAGGGCCGGGCGATTGCACTTGACAACGTATGGCATTTGGATTTTAACAGACAACTATAGCTTCCCCAAAATTTACAAAAAGGAACGCTAGACGTAGACTTGGCAACGAATTGCGCGAGGTCATGTTGGAATTTTATTGCTGGCAGAGGATGACTTGAATTGAATATGTGTTCCTTTTTTTTGCCGTCCGGCATTTTTGGAAAATTTGTAGCAACATCATTTTGTTGTTCCCTCAGGTCGCTTAAGGTTTTGGAGCAAAATTGGTATGTGGTATCACCAGCAGTATTTGTAGCAACATCATATTGTTGTTCTTGAGGTCGCTTAAGATTTTGTAGCAAAATTGGTATGTGGTATCACCAGCAGTATTTGTAGCAACATCATATTGTTGTTCTTGAGGTCGCTTAAGATTTTGTAGCAAAATTGGTATGTGGTATCACCAGCAGTATTTGTAGCAACATCATATTGTTGTTCTTGAGGTCGCTTAAGATTTTGTAGCAAAATTGGTATGTGGTATCACCAGCAGTATTTGTAGCAACATCATATTGTTGTTCTTGAGGTCGCTTAAGATTTTGTAGCAAAATTGGTATGTGGTATCACCAGCAGTATTTGTAGCAACATCATATTGTTGTTCTTGAGGTCGCTTAAGATTTTGTAGCAAAATTGGTATGTGGTATCACCAGCAGTGATATTGGTGTGTGACCAAGTGCCCTGCCGCAGGTAGCCCGCCGGCTGATGCAAATCATCGACCCCGAACACCCGGAGGGGATGGGGGTTGTGGAGCTGAACGGTAAGGGATGATTGCACCGGGCATGAAACATTGATTTTTCATGTTTCTTCCACTGCGTACCAAACAATGTTAGGAAACTCCACCTCCATGCGGATTGGATGTGTTTGGTTTTGTCGGTGTTGGATTTATTCATTGGTTGTGTACATTGATTCTCCAAAGCTGGATCTTCAAGTTCGGATTGCTTGCCAACAAAAGGGCCACAGTAGAACTAGGTCCCAGGTTAGAATTATTTTTAAAACGACATTGTCCATAAGACCCAGTTTCCCAATATCAAACAACATTTTTTGGTTGTTTTTGAACATGCCCAAATAGTTCATTGTGATGGGGAAATGACAATCACACATCAAATTTTGGGGTACCCTATTTTCACACAACCCCCTTTTGTTCATTTCGGGTAGAAACCTCACCCGACGCTCAACGACGACATGGAAGGAGAGCTTCACCCGGAGAGGCTTCCTGACCGCTTGCCTGAAGGCCAGCAACATGCGACGCGCCAAATTCGAATGCGGAAGATGAGCCGAACCCCGACAATGAAACCCCGATGTTTCCAAGACGTGGCCAAAGGGTCGCAAAGGTACCAACAAAGTTTGAATGGACTTGGAATGTGCCATGAATTGTGAGGGTTGAGGATTTTTTGGAATGCAACAACCTTTAGGACAATTTTGATGTTACAAGTACAATTATCACCTCCAACCTGAATGCAACTGGCACAACCCCAATTGGGAAACATCGCAACCAGGAAACCAACTCCTTGTGCTTGGGGACTACCAACTTGGTTGAGGTGATCTGCTGGAGGTAGAAATCCATGAACTCACTTCACATCAGAAACCCGAAAGACGATCTGGGATTCCCGGGCCAATCCCTCGGTGCATTTTCCTGTGGAATTCCTGAGTTTGAAGCATCCATCAGATATTCATCCCCCTTTCAAATATTTGGCGCAGTTCCGCCATCTGGCGGGGTTCAGCTTTCTGCACGGTTCCATGAGCCTTGCTCTGCCAAAGGCAATGCAGGTCCAGTTTCTGTGAAGGAAAAAGGGAGGGAAGAAGGAAGGGAAAATCCATGGAAATCCCCCATTTGTAGGATTGCTTCTCGAGGGATTTTCCCATGAAAATTGACGGCAAAGATTTGGGAAACCTCATGAGTGTATCAGACCACCTCAAAACCCTCTGTGCCAAAGCTTGGTCAAACTTGTCAAGAGGCACTGGATCAATACACGGCTTGGCTTATGCACTCTAATTTGGTTGGCTAGAACACTGCAATTGATGGAATATTGTACCGTAAAACAGTTTTTGTGATAATATCCCAGTCAGCCATGGTTCTGTGAAGGATGTACATGTTTCAGAAGTAAACTGGGTAGCCTTGGTAGTTCAATGCTTTAATATCTTTAATCTGTTGCCGTAAGTAGACATATTACCTACCCGGTACCCTGTGGTAATCGAATGTCAAGCTGCAAAATCTTCGAACTGTGTTGATGGGGCTTTAGTTTTTTTCTCCTTGAATGGGAAATGTCCATCAAGCCATGTTTGATTACCAGAGGAAGGTATTTTTTGGTTTGTACACCCCATCAACTAGTAGTAGTTGTTTGTTGACTTACACCCCCCATCAATCAATATCAACTGTTGGTTGGTTTATAAACTCCAATCAACTAATTTTGGCCATTTTAGTATAAATCTGTTTGTTGGCTTATACGCCCGCATCAGCCAATATCAACTGTTGGCCCATCATCCACTATTAGCCGTTCGTTGGTTTATAAAGCCAGTCAACTAATATCAACCATAGATGTACGGCATACAATTACCTAATACTATATATATGGGTGTTTCTAAATTGGGGGATCCTCAAGTCAACATGGGTTAACGGTTAACCAATACTAAGTCATGAGTCATGGTCATTACGGACTTGGATGATTTGGGAGTACTCCCATGGCTTAGGAAATCTCCATATCTGTTTTTAAAACCCCATCAACGAATATTAACTATATATATACAGTATATATATACCATATAGTCTTCCCGTCTTCCCAAACAAGATAGAAAAGTAAATCTCTACTAGTTTAATGATGTCCTTTTCTGGGGGTTGCTATACACCTACCATAAGTGGTATCCAAGATTGGCCATGAACGATCCACGACAGCCATCACAGCTGCCTGGGCTCAGCTCTTAGAGCCGGAAACGAACGCCACGCCACGCGACGGCGATGGCGTCCAAGGATGGCGGACGTAGCGGACGTAGCGGATGTGGGTGACACGGTGCTTTTTACGTAGCTGTTTCTATTGTTACTTTTCTTAGTATGATGAAGATGAAGATGAAGACGAAGATGAAGATGAAGATGAAGACGAAGATGAAGACGAAGATGAAGATGAAGGTGAAGGTGAAGACTAAGATGAAGACTAAGATGATGATGATGATGATGATGCTGATGATGATGATGATGCTGATGATGATGAAGAAGAATAAGATGATGATGACTGTTGTTATTGTTGTTATTATGATGTGATAATAATTGTTGTTCCTATATATTGGTTTCTAGAATCTTATGTGATCTCTTGAAGTGTTTTTGCACCCCTGACATGTTAATATTGTTTCAGTTGTAACAACAGACGCACCAGGAAGCACCGGCAGAAGAAGGCGAACTGGAGAGGGGTAAAGCAGTTGGGGGGTTCCACCCGAAGGACTCGACTTTTCCTGACTGAAATGCAGAAAATCTGGGATGTTTTGTTTTGGGTCCGGGATTTTGAAGATTATGACATGTACATTTTTTGTTTGTCAGTTTTGAGCTGGGCTAGCTATTCTTGTTTGGAACTGATTTTTTGTGTCGCAGCCGACCATGACAGCCTCAACTGTGAACTTTAAAATTCAGTATTTAACATCTCTTGACATGCTTGCTGAAGAGCATGCCCGCGGTTGAGAAATGGAGAATTGGCACTGGGCACTACGATTTTGAGAAGAGCACTGGACTGGTTCCATGAACAGCTTTCAGCAGGTTTCAACGAACCCAAACAGTATTCGCTGAGATGCCCCACAAACAGAGATGCAAGTGTCCAGCTACCACTGACATGTTTGTTGATTTTTGTTGAACAAGATATCAACCCCAAAAAATTAGAGAAACCTCACTAATAAAGAGACTCACACCATCCGTTTATTCCCACCGGTGGTGATCCGACAGGGGCCGTCAACAGCGATGTGAAGGTGAAGAAGGTGAAAAATGGGTTTGGGTTTCGTGATTTTCATGGAATTTATCCCGGTTCCACACCAGAATGGTGGGTTGATGTGCATTCATATGATATATAAATATATATATATATATACACTGTATATATATATTTATACATATATATATATACATATATATATATATATACATATCCGTTTATACTTCCAGGATGAGTTTCATGGTATTCACAAATCCAAAAAACAACTTGGGATTTTCTGGTGAAAAGCATTCGACCATCGGAATGGTGGGAAACCTGGATGACTGGACACCTCCAAATCCAGTTGAAAACGTAACTCATTTGCTTAACCCCGGTATTTGTTGATGGTTAGATGATCTAATGGTTAACGGATGTTAATGGTAACGGATGTTAATGGTCAATGGATCATCTGATGGTCATCTAACTTAGATCCCAATCTTTTAATGGTGAAAATGGATGTGAATGGTGAATTCCAATGAAATCCTGATCGAAGTTCAGGCTGATGCTTGGCAAACTTCACATTTTGCTTGGCTCACCATTTTCCTTTTGCGAGTTTTTGATGATACCCTCTGGTAAACTAACAGCTTGCTATGGAAAATCACCATCTTTAATGGGAAAACCAATTATAAATGTTATACATGTGCCATTTTCAATAGTTATATTAAATTACCAGAGGGTACACTATATATCCTATCTTCATGTGTTTGAGGATTCAATCCCATACTTTACCCATGTGTATTTCAATGGTTCAGCCAACATCTTTGCTGATCAACTCCCGATGTTTGGCGAATGCCGAGAGGCTTTGGTGCAAAAGGCCGTGCGGGCGCTAAAGCAGGTCGGCGCGTCGTGAGCGCTGCGAGAAACGGTGATTTCAGCCTGAAGAAATTGGGAACCCTGGTGAGTATGTGGGTAAATAGGG
This sequence comes from Cladocopium goreaui, assembly GCA_947184155.2. Taxonomy (NCBI): domain Eukaryota; class Dinophyceae; order Suessiales; family Symbiodiniaceae; genus Cladocopium; species Cladocopium goreaui. Next base: position 56,316 of record CAMXCT020001811.1, read on the forward strand.
TGCTATGGGGACCCATCTATTTTTTTTGATGCAATTTTTTGGAGCTTCAATTTCTGACAGCAATCTCCAAATCAGCGCTGCGGAGGTCGTTGAGAAGCGCAGTGCCAATCAGAACCCGCTCTTCAACGAAGCCACTGAGTGTGGTCCTCGGTGCACTCCTGGAAGGGGACCGGGGAAACCATGGAGATCTGCAGAACATGTGTAGAACATATATGTGTGACTATTATGAGTATGTAAATTGTAAGTAAGATTGTTTGAAGCAAATTATCAGTCAGATTTTGGAAACGAAGAGTCTGGTGCGCACCAATGTCCAACTTTCAAAAACAGCCTATAAGGACTACTGTATTTTGGTAGTACATACCTCGGGAGAGCGGCTGCTGTATGCTTAAAAACAATGGGTTTGTCAGAAAATAAGTTTGCTCCAATATGTTTATCATGATGTTCTGAATTTGTATAAAAATTCTGCTTGGTGCTTGCTGCTTGCGGTGGTTATCGAATGGTTATCCCCAATTTCAATTCCAAAGGGGGGTACTTTGGGGATCATCCCAGTGACTTAGTAGCTGGTCAATAACCCTGGTGATCGCAAGTCCCCACTGATTCCATTTTTCTGAGGACTTGCCGACCCCAGTTACCAACCAGTTATGATTCCTGGCCCATTGTATCCCCAACATCACCATCTCAGCACCATTGTCGGTGAAGTCCCTGTTGTGGTTGCATCCCTTCCCAAAAAATATGAGAATCCCACTACTTTCCAGCACATCACCAGTAAATCCCAGTAGATTCCCTCAAAAAATCCCATGAAATTTCTTGATCCCATCCCATGTTCTCCATCCCCATCAGGACCTTGACGCTGCACTTCGCCCTGGCGAAGATCCCGGAGAAGCACCTCGCAGAAACAGCGCGACCAAAACAGGGATGATAACCGGCTGGTTAGTGGGATTTAAGGGGGTCGAATGGAATTGAACCCAACAAAAAATGAACATGATACCATATTGGTCATGAGGAAATTTGGATAAGCAGTGACAATATCATGTGCAATTGTGTGTATACAATATATATATATATTTACAGATACATACATGTGGTTAGGGATGATGTTATGACCTACTGGTGTTTATTCTCCTGTGACACAATGGGACCATTGATCGGGGTTTGATCAACTCCCGATCAACTCCTCAAGAAGACCCCAGTCATGAGTGAGACCTCCATCAAAATACCTGGAATGTCCAGAGGCATTTAGTTATCATAAATCCATCAAAATCTGAAACATGGTTCCAGAAGCGTATGCGAAAAGAAAAAAGGAGTTATCCAAAAAATATCTGATGGCAAAAACCCATGGCTTTCCTCTCACATTTCCCATTTTTTTTATAGCCAGCCAACATTGTTGGAAAATCAGTGCTTATCCCAACTTACCAAGTATAACATATGGTCTTCTGATGACATTACTCCCATGGTCCCCGAAAAAAAGGACCCGTTTTTTCGCGCCAGGCTTGGACACCCGGCGGTGATCCCTTTGCCGGGAAGCTCAGGATATCTGTGGGAAACTGCAGTTGTTATAGTTGGTTGGTTCCAGAGATATTCTATAGATATTACAAGATGTTCTATAGTTGTTGGTTCCAATGATCCAGAGTTATTTGGTTATCTTAAGTTTTTATATTTGGCCCAATCACCAAATCATCCAAATATTATAAAGTTCAACGTCCATTAACCCCATTGCTGTTGGTTCCAACCCCATACTGTCCACCATTTTTTTTGCATGGCCAAATGCCGAGGCCTCATCCCTTGTGCGCCGCTGAAATGGCCGAGAGTTCAGGGTCAAAATTTGGGACACAGGGTATGACTTGGCAACTTTTCGTTCGTAAACGTGTTCCATTTTCGGGCCATCAATTTTGAACTGAGACTCCTCATGTAACAGACGGACCGCAGCTGAGTTCCTTGTGATGGCCCTGTCCCCAACTTCCGGATCAAAGTGGCTAATGTTCGACACATGCGAAGGTACACAGACAAGTCGGAGGTCTGTTTCTTGTCGAAGACTCCTCAGAAGACATACAAGGAGCTTGCTGAGTTCCAAATCTCGTACCATCTCGTATCTTTTTGTTTCCTCACAGATAATGGAGCACCCCCAATTCCAACAGATAGACGAGTTATGACAGGCCACATCCATTGTTTATTGGTTGAGAACCCCTAGTCTTGATGCTGAACTCTTCCCGTTTAGGCTGGGTAAATACCTCATTTGTGTACAAATCGGCATCTCACATTATTCGTCAAATATATTGAAATATGTATATATATAGATACTTATATACACTCTTTAAATCCCCGTTGTCTTAGATTGCCGCCTCCCTTAGTCGCGCCCTGCAACGATTTTGGCCCAAAGATTGAAGAGAGAGAGAGAGAGCCGCATCTTTGGGCGGCAAGGTGTGGTGGGATGGAAATGCCCTGGAACAGATGATATATAGTAGGACGCATACAAACACTATTTCTGGATATGTATATATATATATACACATGTAATATTACATATAATCTCCTATACACCCATATTAGAATATATCTCATGAACATAGATATATATATATAGATATATGATATGATATGCTGACATACAAAAATATTAGATATGTCTTCATCTTTTCAAGAAAACCTCGGTTTTCTTCACGCCGGCACAGCGACACGTCTGACGTGGTCGTTTTTCACGACGTCAGGATGGAGGGTGCCGTGGAACCCATTTCCGAGGTGCCGGATGGAGTGTTCACAGGTCATTTTTTAGCGAAGACCGGTGATGAAAGGAAGGTGATCAAAAAATATATGGAAAAATATGAAGATAAGATATGATGACATTTTTTTTGGTGGTTTCAATATGTTTCACTGATCTTTTAATATATTATAGCCTTTGTTTCTCAACCTTGGAGCATGATAAAAGGTCCCATTGGACCAGCAGGATTGAAATGGGTTGAAAACATCAACCAGATTCCCAAACTATCCACTCAATCAAATATAGTTGCTTACTCTCCCATTTTTAGAACCCATTTTTATGGCCAACCAGACCAAGTAGTGCTTGAAATACTCATAATCGTTAGTTGAAAGATAATGAAGCACCCATTACTGTATTACCAATCATTGTTATAGATTCTCATTCTCAGATTCTCAATGCCAGACCTAAAAAAAATGACTTTACACAGATCATTGTACCACATTATGACCACATTTGTTAACACTTTACACAGATGTTCCAATTCCTCAAGTCTTCTTTGCTTATACCAATGCTATCTCCCCAGGCGTTGCAGGCGTTGGGGCGTCCCGCGAAGGTGCCAGTGGCTGTGATGATGGTATAACCCGGTATAGCCTGGTATAGCCTGGTATAACCCATTAGACATGATGGCTATGAACAGGGTTATGATCAGTAGAATGGTTCTAGAAATGATTCTGATCATGGAAAAAAATAATTCGAATGGTTCAAGAATACCAAAAGCCATCGACTTTTTTGAGTTCTTTGGTTCTCTGTCATCGCCGTCATCTCAGGCGCCGGTGGGCTTTTCAGCGGCTGCCTCTGAAAAGCATTTCTTGAGGCACAGGGTTTTTTCTGGGTGCTTTGAACATGTTTCTTGAATGATGGACGATGTGCTCCTTTTTTGGTAGTTTTTTATTTGGAATGATTAGACCCCACTTTTTAAAGGAGCTTGTGCCAATCAGAACGCCCTTTCGGAGCCAGGAAACAGCTGGGCGACAAAGCGGCTCCCGGCAGCGATGTCCGGAACCATGATGGGGAGCTGGATGGTGGGATCTCCCATGGTTTTCCCCAAATTTTTGCTGAATGAATCAGTAGAAATTCATGAAATACTTCAGACAGATGGACTTAGTTGACTTTGGGTGTCCTTGTCGGAGTGATTCTTTGAATGAAGGAGAAGCCACCCATCTTTTTCTTTTCGTTTTTGACAACCTTCTCTTGGTAAATGATGGTGAGCGGTCACCAAACCGGCCCCTGTATTTTTCTCAAACGGCATCGCTGACCCAGAGGATGACATTTGTAGTGACCACTTCAGCTGCAAACATGTGGATCTCACAAACGAAACAGAGCAAGCAATCCTGCAATTCCATGCAATTCCCCCATTTCTATCTGGGGCCACCCACATCTTTCGTCATCGGAACGTACATCACCGAGGCAACGTTGGTGGTGAAGCCGGAGTTGCCGCCTGAGTGCAAGCCTGGAAGCCCAAGAAAGCCCAAGATCCATTGGCCTGAAGATGGGGCCTTGCCAAAAGGTGATGCCAAAAAAAAACATTGGGACATGACCCATTTTCAGACAGCCATATTGCAGCAATATTCCAGCCATGTTGGTTCAGGCTTCTCCGTCAGAAGCCTAGAATTCTCTTGAAGATTAAGTAGAAAATCATCTTAAACAATACTCAACTGAACGCCCGCCTTGTGGCAGGACAGGGAGCTAACCTAGCAAGGCAATCATCCAAATCATCCCACTCACCAGTCATGAAGTAGATAGTCTCCAGAGATGCCTGGATACTGCCTTTTGGGAATCTAACCTGGCAGCAAGATCAGACATGTAGATGATCCAGCTATATTTCCGACATTCCCCCCGGTCTCTGGCAAGAACACACATTTGTAGATGGACATAACAATGACAATGACAATGACAATGACATGAACAACATCACATATGTAACTGGCACAATGATCACCTACGAATTGGATGGGAATTTCAACGTTGTGCCCGCTAAGAGCACCCAGCTTGCGTAGAGCCTTTTCTTCGGAGCACCAGGCCACACTCTTTCGACAAGATCTGCTTCAAGGAGTGGGCCCAGTGACCAAAAGATGACTCACTGGTTTCAATTGGTTGATTTGATACGACAAATTTGAAGTCTCAGATAGTTTAGTTATACCTTCTAAAAAGGGGTTTCAAAGCTAGATTTGGGTATGGCTCTAACTTAGTGTGCCGCAAAATTGGTTGGTTAGTTCCGGTGCTAAAACGACCGAGCTTGTGGGTCAATTCGTACCCCATGTTTGAGCCATACCCATTTCTCCGAGGATTACAAGGCCCTGGATGGGCCGTGGTTTGTGTGTGTCCGGAGACCTGAATCAGGTGACCTCAGGTGGCGTGTTCAACACATTTTGGGAGATGTCACCAGCAACTTTTGGAGTTTTACACCGCGAACATGGGGATTTTGGAGTCTCACCATGGAGTTTTACACAAGTGTTGGAGATGATTTTCCCTCGGGAAATCCCTAGTTTTTTGAGGAAACATCATCTCTCAATGGACATCCGAACCTTGAGGCTCATTTGGAGAAGAATTGAGGCACCGGTGTGACAAACACAGGGCACAACAAGAGGAGATGAGTCAACCTCAGACGTTTCCTGCGTGGTTGCATTTTCATGCATTTTCCATGTTTGAAAGGATACATGTAGAAAAGAGACTTGAACTCTCCATTCACAGAAGTTTTTTTCCCCTTGTTGGTGTCATCAAAGCTCACGTCAGCCACCAGAGCTCCCGTGTCAGCCGATAGTTTCACCGTCCGGTGCGGGACAAAGCGGTCTTCCAGAAAAAATCCCAACGTCGATGTGCGGGGGATCCACTGGGATCCCATCATGAAGTACTTGGAAAATCATCCCACTTAGTAAGTGGTCAATAGCCCTGGTTAGTAAGTCTCCTATATAAGTGGGTTATCCCATTTCTAAATGGCTAAACTAAGCCCAGTTACTAAGCAGCTACGATGGGGTGAGGAGTTGCTGCTGCAGAAACATCCCGTGCCCGGGCTAACCAAGGTGCCAACGGGGTGGATGCAGGGAGCATTTCACGCCCAGCTGTGGAGATACGCTAGTCACAAACTATTATATGGCATTTTACGGTATGTTACGGTAAATTTTTTCCCAGCCGAAATGATTAAATGAGAACATAACATGATGTATATAATCATCAAACATATGGATTTATCATGATTTATCAAACGAATACGACTATATGTGACTGAATGTGGCTATTGAATGCTATTGATTCGTACAGAAAAACCACCCTTTTTCACCTTCCCAAGGGAGCCTGGTGGACCCAAAACGGAACCGGGGGGTTCCTGCAGGTCATCGGGGTCGAAAAGTTGCGAAGGCGCACAAATGGGGACTGGTTGGAACGCCCTGGTTTTAGCAACGATACTGAACATTTGCTGGTTCGATTGTTTGTTGAATCTACTATTTGGATCTTCTTCTTCTTCTTCTTCTCCTCGTCGTCGTCGTCGTCGTGGTTGTTGTTGTTGTTGTTCCATTTTTGTCGACCGTGTCCTAATCATTGTTGCTTCAATTGTCAATGCCAATCATTGAAAGCTTGAACAGCAATGCGCAGATCCACGGATGTTTGCCGCCCCGATCACCAAGCGATCACCAAGTTACCCTTGAGAGGAGATACACGCACTCCACCGAGAAGCGCGCTTTGGCGGATTCCTTTGATCTCTTCCTCTGTGACAAGAGGGCGCGCCTGTGGGGAAGGGAGACTTGGTGGGCTCAACATCTTGGGACTTTTTGGTGCCTTAAAGTTAGAGATCCATGGCTTGACGGCGATTCCAAGCGCCGGTGAAGTTTCGCACCCTGCCATTTCAGATGACCAGAAGCTACACGGATCCGCAGTGTTGTTGGGTTTTCTGGAGGGTTAATAATGGTTAATAATTTATTAATAATGGTTAATAATGGTTAATAATGGTTAATAATGGTTAATAATGGTTAATAATGGTTAGTTAATAATGGTTACTGTAATAATGGGATGATAATGGGATTTATAGAATGATTTCCTCATTTTCGTTCGTTCGAATCATGTCAAGTCCCCATGTTTGGCCATTCCCCCGTTGCCCCAATCCCCAGCAACAACCAGGTCTTCAAGAGTATGAGGGAGTTGCTGGGCAGCGTGGGACCCTGGATATCCCCTGGAGGTTCCCAGAAATCGTAGGTCTATGGCAATGGTGGCTGTTGCCACAAGAATTACCCTCTGGTAAACATACAAAAAACTATGGAACACCACCATTTTTAATTGGTAAATCAACTATAAATCGCAATTTTCAATAGCTATGTTTGGTTACCAGAGGGTATATATTTGGAAGATGAACCTAGTCAATTGGGATTCAATGGGAGGATCACCATTTTTTTTTTTTCGGACTACGACATTGTTGGCCTTTTCAACAAGGCGGATGCAGTAAATTAAGAATTTTCAAGTGGACAATCAGCTTCCAGAGGAATTCTCCATGATTAGGCATCCATGACTTTCAACTAGATTCGTCCTTGATCAGCACCTTGTGCCAGTTGGCCACGCAGAGGTGCGTTCTTCAAGCAGAAGCTGAAGTTTCCAGTTCCGGTGCTTTTGAACCACGGCAGAACATGGGTCGTGTCAGCGCAGCCCTTGGGGTGGAGTAGGTGAACATGTTCAGGAGTTCAATACGTTCAAGGTGTAGTCTAATTCTGAAGCAATTCAGGTGCCTGAAGTTCTCGTGACACTGCCCCATTCTGAGGAAGGACAAGGCGCCGGATCCCACCGTCGACATCCGGAAGGTGAGGGTCTGCTGTTGAATCAACAGGGAGAATTTGGGTCAAAGTTGGGTAGCCCAATAATCATTGGATGGTTTTTCTACATGTTGATACTCAACATTTTGCCACCATCGTAGCTGTGGTCCCCAGGTCTATTGGAGTTTCACCCATCCAATTTCCAGTTGGGCCAATCCCCATGGTGCCAGGCCATTGCCGGCACCATCTTCAAGTTGGCCTTTGGGCCCTGCGTCGGGGTGCGCTTTGGGCGCTGCGGGATGTCAGAGGTGCTGCGCTGCTGCGGGGCAAGGGATGAGATGAGTTTTGGGGCCAAAAACGTGGTTGAAACGGTGAAATTGCTTGGTGAATATGGGGATTAATATGGATTATATACAGTAATGCTATTTTATGGATTAATCCTATTTTTTAATTCAACAATAACTAACATGGAGATGGAGATGTATTTGGGCATGGACATCCAACCCGGACTATTCAGGTTTAGCGGTAAATCACCATATTATCATATTAAATCACCATAAATCACCACAAATTACCATGTAACCATGAAAAAGGCGGTTCAAGAGGAAAAACCGAGGTTACGCGAGAAACATGTGTAGATTATAGGGAGTTAAGCATCAAGAACGGGGAGATTTGTCCAGCAAAAGCAGACCAACACAGAATGGGGGATATTTGGAACTGATGTCACCAAAAACCAGCAGATCAGAGCGCTTAACGTCGAGGATTTTTTGGCTGTGCGATCACCAGATTTCATCATGAATAGTATAGTCTACTTTCATATTTCGTGTCCTCGCCATGGTTTACCCGAGGGAAGACAACGTGAGTTGTTCTGTAGATGAACTGCCAAGTATCCTATGAGATGAACCTGTCAATCCATACCCTCTGGTAATCGAATAATGGAACAATTTATAGATGATTTGCCCACTTTAATGCTCATTTTTAAAGGTGATTTCCAAGCAACCATGTTTGATGACCCCCAGAAAGCCTGATTGAGTCAGAAAGAACTGCTGGATCAACCGTTGCCGTTGTTCGGTAGAGGTGAGGCAGCCCCAAACACTCCGGTTGGTTGGTAACTTTTGGGATTTATCCTGTTATCATCACATTGATATGTACCCAATGAATATACCCAATGTATATCCAACATGCACCCAACATACACCCAATAGCCGGGAATCCGCGGCAGGAAGAGTTGGCGGCCAACGCATCTGCCGTGATCGTTGGGAGCTCCAGGGAGAGGGTGAGGGTTAATGTGGTCGCCTTAAAAAGGAAGTTCTTTACCCTCAAGTAAATTGATGTAAATTCAATGTATATATATATATATACATATAATTATATATGTATATATGTATATATTCTATATATAGATACGCAAAACCTTCCAAATGCGGTTACGCGTATTCTATCTACAATCAGAAATCTGAGTGGTAGTGCTTTTTTTGTTTTGGAGGGGGCCAGCCGTGGAGGCTCTATTTTGTTTATTGAGACCCACATTGGCATGGCAAGTTTTCCCAGCGTTGCCGTTGGCCAGGCTCATTCCATCAAGCTCCTGTCAAAGCACCTTGGACCGATTCATGGAGCCTCGGGGCAGCTGTAGATGGGTAGACCCAGTCCCAAGTCTGGCTGGTGACGGCTGTTGTCGACCACCTGTAGGTTTCACTTTTTGGCTTGTATAGCAGACATGCATTGATGACATGCATTGATTACTGGCAGAGCATGATTAATACCTGAACTTGTATCATCTGAGACAAAATCATGACCAGATGTTTGACCTCTTGGTACATGCTTTGGGTATGGGTCAATAACCACGGACGGGACCTTCTGAACACAAGATGAACATCCATGAGCAGCAACTAGTTTGGTGTTCATGAAGATACCAGCATTTGGACCCATACCCAATTTCTGATACCACCATGAGCTTTTGTCATCCCAAGTTCCAAGTTGCCACATCTGAGGTATGGGCTTCTAGTTCAAAGCATTGGAATGCAGGCGTTGCCGGGACGATTTCTGGCCATGCCATGGTTCTTGGAGATACCTGGAATACACCGTTGTAACCATTGGATTCTCCGTTCGTATGTAGAAACCACGAGAAGCCACCAGTAAAACTGGGTAGTTGTAGCTGATGTAAATGGATGAATACACTTGGATTATCCCTTGCAAACACTGTCGTGAGTGGGTTGAATCCCGGAATTATGTTGAAGGGACATTTTTACAGGAAACCTTTATATTTGGGGTAAAGAGCCTAGTTTTCACTAAATACTCCGGTAGATCAATAGATGGAAACCTTAGTATGGTTGGTTTCCCCATTATATATATATATCCATTTTCAGTCATTAAATTCATGTTTCTTGATGTTAAAATCCCTCTGACCAATCCATTGATTGACCTTCACGTGAAGGTCAATCCCCGATGTTGATCGAGTCCAGGCGACGAATAGCATGGCCCTGCCTGTGTGGAAGAGGAAAGAGCGGTGCTGGATCTTGGGCTGGGGATGTTTTTGGCATCAACGGACAAGATCAAAAGAACCAGCAAGAGTTGGGGACAGAACCAAAAAAAAATCTTCAGAACTGACGCAGAAAGTTGGGTTCTAAAGTTGGGGATGGAAGCAATCTGTTTGAATACAAAAATGTCATTTGCTTCAGATGATCCACAGAATTCGACCGCCGTTCCAGGCCAACTCCGCCTGGAGAGACGGTGAATCTGAAGAAGTCCGGTCACCCCTTTTGGTTGCCGAGGTAAACCCACCAGGGTTGACCTGAAAAAATTGGGGGATAAAAATCCCCGATCAATGGCAATTTCGATAGGGAACATATGGGAACATGAGGATTAATGATGCAATTTTGGGCATTTTACCCGGAAAATTTTCGGAGACCCACCAGAATCATTGGTGATGATGGGAACCACCTCTTTTCAAGGGTCTGAAAGCCGGTTCTGGTGAAACTATCCCTTTTGGAAGGTTGATTGGAACTCCAAGTGAGGTGGAGAGAACAGCAGGCCAGCAGTGCGGCCTCCGACACAGGCGCCCCAGCGCTAAAATGTCAAACAACTTGGTCACTACGAGAATTACAGGCATCTCATTGGTAGGTCATGCCTTTGCTTCGCTGCCAAACTAGGATTCCAGGGATATTGATGATATATTGGGGGTGTGAGAACGTGCCTCCACCAGGGTTCCAAAACAGGAAGAGCACCTTTAGGTTGACGCTGGCTACATGCCATCAGTAGCTAAACACAATAAAAAACTAACTACTTGAATATATTGGTTGGAGGAAACTTTTTCGAAAACAGTATTTAATTGTGTTGGCTGTGTGCATTCACGTAGTTCACAAATTGAAAAGCCATACTTTACAAATCAACAAAGTACGTTTTAGCGAGGGAGAAAACAACATATTTCACAAATCAAAAAAGTCTGTATACATGCTTCGCATGTTACGCCCTACATGTTTCGAACCCAGCTGTCCTATGCTGTAGTCTCGGGATGTTTGGTTTTATCCCGAAAAAAACAAACAAACAATATCAAACTTTGCCCATTGACATGTTTCTCGATTTTACGATTAGTATTTATATACATATACAGATATATAAATATATATATATAGATGTCCACAAACTTGTCGTTGTCATATCCCCCCTTTGTTTGTTTCATCTCAATGTTAGCTTGTTGGTCATATCCAACAGGAATCCCCGGGGGGAGGTGCCTCTGGCGTCAGCGACTCCGAGATCACTGGCAGCGAGGCAGTCCGGCGATCTGCGATGGGTTTTCGAACGGGGAACGAAAGGTTTCCGTCGTGAAACAAGGGGGGGCCTGAGAACCCAAAGGCAAAACGACAGCAAACAAATTTGAGTAATCATTGGTTTATTTCCCTTTCGCCTCTTGCCAGCATCTTCTTAGAAGGTGAACATTGTGGACCCATTCACTGCAAATTTCATTTTTTCAGCTCTGCACGGAAGCATTGAGTGACGGTGTGCAATAGCCAAGCAAGCTCATCAATTATACATGTAGATTCTGTAGATATACATATATTATATTTTATTAGACCACACTATATCCACATCATTGTTGTAACCTCGTCCTCCACTGACGTCCTCCTGTTGCGCCTTCCGCAGATCATCTCGGATGCTGGCGAGACTCTCAGCACCTTTTCGGAGCCTCGACGGCAACAGGGGGGATGTGACAGGGGGATGGGTAGAAAACCACGGCTGTAACCCCCATGATGTGGGAACCCCTGGCTGCCAGGAACCTATACCTACCATGACTGGGGATGGTTGGAATACAGAGACACGTTTACCCAACGTCCAGCATTTGCCTACCTGCCCCATGGATGATCGGAATGGACCTTGCCTGTGACCCTTGGGATTTGACCAACGTCGAAGGGATATCAGCAACAGGAAAATGGAGGATTTGACCAAAAGGATGAGACAAGATGCTTTTGATGAATTCACTGTAAGATCAGTTTGCGGTTTCATTCCTTTTTTTGATCAGGGGCTACCGCTGGATAACTGGGCTGACATGATCGTCTAATTGACTACTTTAAACCAGCTCCCACCATTCAATTTCTGCAGATGAAGAGCCCTAGTCTCTTGGGACAAGCCACACTTTGGTGCCCTTAAGATTGGCTGGTTGTAAGTTAGTACCGAGATGATACAAAAAAAACAACAATGTTTTGCCGGCTAAGCCCAAATTCTTGGGATTGAGTCGTTCTGCTTTCTGAATTGTGTCAACTTTTGGTGGGAAAATCTTTTGATTTTTGTTGGTCAACTCCCCAATTGTTGTTTGGTCATGTAACCACCCATTTTCCCGCTAGTCAATTGATGACTATAGCCTATAGTCGCTGGTCATCCCATTCGAATTTTCTTGGATTTACAATAATAACTTCCCATTTTTCGCAATCCCAACTCTTTAACTGGTAGATTTCCACCTTTTTTTGGGGGGTTGGATATATCATTCCCATCACTGGTTGCTAATTTGGAACATCTTTTTTCATTTTTTTTATTTTTCCATATCTTGGGAATAGTAAACCCAACTGATTAATATTTTTCAAGATGGTTAAAACATGTTAAAACCACCAACCAGATCCATTTCCTGGTGGCTTCCCCAACGTGACCCACGCCTCCCAGCGGAGGACACGGACCGCGAGATCGAGACGGGCGGTGAGACGATGAGTGAGATCGACACGGCTGGGGTCCGGCGGCCGAAAACAGGGATTGAACGAAGGAAATTGGGGGTATTTAATCTCAATGGATTGGTTTAAGGGAAAATTTACAGGAAACCATCGATTTTCCCATTGAATATGGGGCTTTCCTGTAAATTTTCCCTTAATCCAATCCATTGATAATCTGAAAGAGAGAGTGAATTTTATACCCAGCCCCTCAAAAATGATGCTTTGACAAACACTGATTGAGGATTTAGAGGGATATTTAGCCAGCAAAAAATATGGTGACTTGACAAAACACTGAGGGATTTGAATTTGATATGGTGACCTGACTGTGATTGAGGATTTTTGACAAACAAAAAAGGGTTTCGACGGGAGTTGACCAACAAGAATTGTATACGCGTGTGACCAACAAATATAAGGATATGATATAACCAAGAAAAAATGGGACTATTGATTCAACATCAAAACAAACAAGTTTAATCACCAACAAAATTTGTATTCCAACTATCCTCAATCTAAGACTATTTCGACTCAATATGCACCACGTTTTTCTGACGATGGCACCATTTTTACTGCGTATACCATCCGTTCTACCCAGCTTTTTCAAACCGATCCCACCGAGGAGACCCAGAGCGAGTTGGACTCCGAAGCTGATGGCGAGATCACCAAGGAGGTGGCGTATAGTGATGGGGATATATAACCAACACTATGGAGATAGCGGGAATTAGTAGGTGTTTGTGTTTTTTTGAGATAGTTGGAAGATGTTGGAAGTAGTTTGATACCCGGGGAGATGATGGGGATAGACGTGGGAATATAGTATGACAGATGATGGGATATGTAAGCAACAAGTCTGATGTTTTGCACTCTACTTGGTTTGAAATTCACGGTCCAAGACACAAATCCTGGGAGGGATCATTTTCAGCCGCCTGGCTGAGTGTTTGACACCTTGGTCCAGCTTCAACTGCAGGAACCATTTGTAGATCCATGTGGGCTGGCCAAGGGGGTTCCCTGATTCGGACAAGTCCCTGGGTGGCCGGCCTCCAAAGTGGTAGTATTTTTTCTGGCCAAAGACAGGCCATAATTCGAGGTGATTTCCCAAGACAGTTGTAAGCATTATCGCTTGCTATACCCAGTCGTTTTCTCAACAAGATATTCCAACTAAAAAATATCCCAATCTAATTGTTACAGTTAAAATCCTTAGTTGTTGTCCTTTTCAACCCATTAAACCAATCAATAACCCATGATATCACAACCACATTATGGGTTCTTATCCCAGCTGATGTCAGGGGCGACCTTGCCCCGCTGTCAGGATCTGCCGCTGGTTCAAGGCTTGAAGAAGAAAAAGAGGTGTGTCAGGGGATGGAAAGGGCTGATCGTATCTTATTGTGATTATATATATATATAAAATATAGATTGGTAAGAATCATTACTGGCAATAGACTGGCAGTATATTGGAGATTCTCATGATATTACTGCTTGACTGGTGAATGGGGATTCCCACGCTGGATCAAGATCCCAGGATTTAGCATCAACCTATGGGGTGAAACACTTTTGTGTGCATGGACATGTGGTGAGCATGTTCAGAATGTTGTAGTGTGGGATCAAGGTGTGAGGACACGGATTGTCCGTCACTTTCCAGGAATGTCTGCACGAAGCTTCAGCCATGGCATCTTTTGGTGTGCCTTCAGATCCTGCACGGATTGTCAGTTACTTTCCAGGAATGTCTGCACGAAGCTTCAGCCATAGCATCTTTTGGTGTGCCTTCAGATCCTGCACGGATTGTCCGTCACTTTCCAGGAATGTCTGCACGAAGCTTCAGCCATGGCATCTTTTGGTGTGCCTCCAGATCCTGCACGGATTGTCAGTTACTTTCCAGGAATGTCTGCACGAAGCTTCAGCCATAGCATCTTTTGGTGTGCCTTCAGATCCTGCACGGATTGTCAGTTACTTTCCAGGAATGTCTGCACGAAGCTTCAGCCATGGCATCTTTTGGTGTGCCTCCAGAGCCTGCACGGATTGTCAGCCACTTTCCAGGAATGTCTGCACGAAGCTTCAGCCATGGCATCTTTTGGTGTGCCTCCAGATCCTGCACGGATTGTCAGTTACTTTCCAGGAATGTCTGCACGAAGCTTCAGCCATGGCATCTTTTGGTGTGCCTTCCAGAGCCTGCACGGATTGTCAGTTACTTTCCAGGAATGTCTGCACGAAGCTTCAGCCATGGCATCTTTTGGTGTGCCTCCAGAGCCTGCACGGATTGTCAGTTACTTTCCAGGAATGTCTGCACGAAGCTTCAGCCATGGCATCTTTTGGTGTGCCTCCAGAGCCTGCACGGATTGTCAGTTACTTTCCAGGAATGTCTGCACGAAGCTTCAGCCCAATCGGGGCAAACGTGTGCTATCGCGAATGCATCATGCAAAAGAACACCGCTCGCAGCAATGCTTTGAGAGCGCACAAAGGATCCGCCTGGTCCTTGGAGTCCCAGGCCAACCACCGCGGTGCTGCCATGATGAGGAACAGGGCATCCAACTGAGATCCATATTTCATGGTGCAGATTCTGCCGGTTTTTGAGTTTGACCTGATGCTCGGGCTAGCACCTCTGGCATGGTTCCATGGATTTGACTTCCAGCTCGGGCTTAGCAATTGGTCTCTTCGTTCCGCCAAATAGCGACTGCCTTTGGAGAACATGCATCGGCGAAAGCGGCCTTGCCGTGGAACTTGCATGTCCTGTCAAGTTTGAGTTTCGATTTTGAGGACAGTTTGCATTAGGTTTTCCAGGTAGTTGGGTTCATTGCCTCTTGTGAGTTGTGATGTTTTGCATTTTTCATTTGGGATCGTTGAGTTCCACTGTCTTTCACATTTCCGGTCATACCACACGGCACGTTTCATGCATGGTCTAGTTTGGGCCCAATGAACAGTGGTCCTAAGAACGCCATCGGTGATTTATGGCAATGTTTGCGGAATAGCCAGTGCGAAGAACTGGCTCCCAAGCTGCTGGCCTTGGGTATCAGGTCTCCCAATGACTTGATAGTTCACACCAGTGACCTTTTGGCAAATGGAGTGACAAAGTCACAACTGGAGAGCATGCTACAGGCAGCAGCTCCGGCCCCAGCTCGGCCAGTCCAGAGTGGTCGCGCTACGGCGCCAGTGCCGGTTCAGGCACCACACCGTGCCTCTTTCCAAGCGGCAGCAGAGGCTGGGCATCCCAACAATCGCAAGAGGTCCCTTGAAGCACTTGATGAAGACGTGTTGTCCAAGACGACTCACCCTGCTCTTCAGTCTCGCCTCCGAACAGTTCATGCCCTTTGTGCCATTTGGGAAGTGCCTACATTTCCTTTGACACCCTACACCATACGCTGTTTGGGCGCTAGTTTCAAGAAGGGTGGCTATCGGAGTTGCCAACTATATTTTCAAGCAGCAGTCCAACACCAGGTTCGGCACTTGTGTCAGGCAGTCGACCCGTTAGTGCATCAAGTCATCCGAGATGTCACTCGATCAATTCGTTGTGGCCTTGGACCTAGCAAATTAAAAGATTCTTTTGACCCCCTGGTCCTTCACAACATCAGTTGCAGATTCAGTGATGAACCATTCGATTTTGAGAGCCCGTCCCACTTTCGTGACGTGATGGTTCTGTCAATTTGGTTTATGCTCCGCGAGTTGGAACTTGCGGCGTCAATGATGCACCATTTGACTATCAACGAGGGTATGGTCTCCATTCTCATTCCACTTCACAAAACAGATACAGATGGCAGTTCTTGCTATCGCTCCCTGCAGTGTGCGTGCCAGATACAGAGTCAACCTCTTTGTCCCTT
Organism: Cladocopium goreaui; assembly: GCA_947184155.2. NCBI lineage: Eukaryota > Dinophyceae > Suessiales > Symbiodiniaceae > Cladocopium > Cladocopium goreaui. Next base: position 72,802 of record CAMXCT020001811.1, read on the forward strand.
GCATGCCGCTGAACGGCACCTGGTACGTCTCCTGCGACTTCAGGAGCACCTGGGAAAACAGACCATTCCTTTGTGTCCAACCCCTGCAGGAACGGTTCCAACCAAGAACATGGTTATCCAACAGGCTCGCCAGACATTAGTTGCTGCGGGAGTTGAGGTTGAACGTCAAGACGCCTTTGGAGTGTCCCAACAACGCTTTGGTGGTCACTGTATGCGAGTGTCAGGCGCACAGTTTTTGGCTCGGGCAGGTGTGCCCATTCCTTCGATTCAACTTTTAGGCAGGTGGACCTCTACCGCGATTGAGCGGTATACCCAGCAAGCTGGATTGGTGACTACACAGGGGATTCCCACCACGGTGTTGAGTGGCGTGTCGACATGTTCGATGCCAGCAACCCAAATGTTGCAAATTGGCGCGGCTCCTGCGACACCAGCAGTTCAACGAGTTGCTTCACAACGCGATTCTCGAGACCTCAAAGAACTGCGTGAGGCACATGAAACTTTGTCCAATTTGGTGGCTACATTGGATCATGACGTCGCAGCACTACGAACTGCTGTTATGCATACTGACACCTCTCTCATCGTGCGTTGCACTTCTCAGGTAGTTCATCGCAGCCAAGTCGATGAGGTTTCCAATAACCCGTCCGAGTGGAGGACGCGGTGTGGTTGGCAGTATGGTTCTGCACGTTTCTTCCGTGTAGCTGATGTAAGTGGCGACCTTCGTAGACGTCGCAAGTGTTTTTCTCAGTTTGATGATGAGGTCAGTGGCAGTGCTTCAGGGGTTGAGCACCTTGACGAAGGTAGTGGCGCTTCGTCCTCTGCCTCAGTGTCTGATGTTGAAGACTGAGTCCACAGTGGGTTGGCCTCAGCTTTTATTTTTCGCTAAATTTTTGACAAACCATTGCCGGAAAAACCAGCAGCCCCTTCGCTGCCCAAGCAGAACGTGTCACATGCATGTTTTCAACACAAGCCGTTTTGAGGATTATCATATATATATATAAACAATTATAGATTTTTTTTTATATTTATTTATATTTGCAGCTGTTACACCTGGAGAGCACATGACGCATGTCCGGTCCTACTTTGGCCTACGTGTTCACGAGATTTTGCAATAGTGCCTAGCCAGTGAAGAGCAGTACGGTTCCAGACATACATGACATGTCACATCTTGCGGGATTTCCACTCCTTTGTGTTTGCGGATGTTTGGAGCTTGTTGCACCACATCACTACATGTCATGCCACTCTTCAGCATTGGTTTCAAGTTCGGACGGTCCCTCCAGACGGCCATGACAAGGCTGTCCACTATTGAGGACCTTGCAGATGCAGCTGCAGCCGGGACTGAAGTCCGCAGGTACTTGGAGGACAGGGGCATCAAAACTGTTCCTACTCTGGCCTTGCTAGCAGATACCCAGGATGATCTTGAGAGGGTGTTGATCAATCCTCTCATTGACGGGTGGTCTCATAGCACACCAGCCATCAAGATCCACGAACGGGAAGCTCCCATTGTTCGGGCGATACTCCAACACATGTGGGCGCTGGCATGCAAAGAATGGACTCAACAGATGTCACCACCATCCAGCTCGACACCTTCCGCTCCAGGCACTGTGAGTCCAACAGATCCCAAGGCCTCTACAGCAGATAAGGTTCCTACAACACTGCCTTCTGGAGAATGGAATCGGTTAGTTCAGGCGTACAGTTCCATCCTGCTCAATGGTCGCACCAGGCAGTTCCCAGTGTCCGAACTCCTTGGAGCAGAATCTGTGCTCGCCAGAGCATTACACGAACATAGAGTATCCAAGCAATACTCTCCGATTTTACTGGGCGAAATTTTGAGTCGACGTAGCTTTACGTCGTCAGGCGAGATCAATCCTTTGTCCAGGTCTCCAAAGAAGCAGTCTGTCCTTACTCTACAAGACGGTGATTTAGTCCAACAACCAGAATCACCCTGGGAGCCAAGAAGCCTGTTCGCATTGATTGATGGGCTGAACAGCATTCGATGGGCATACGTCCTTATCCAACTTGGAGATGAGCTTGACATTCATGAGTTCTTCGACTGGCTCCAACAAAGATTTCGTTCCCGACCGACGAAATTGGAACAATTGGCATCTTATTTCCTGTCAATTTCCTGGCGTTTGTGCATGTCGATGAGGTCCGGCACTTCATTCGCTGAGGGCGCCCGCGACATTATGAAGGATTGGGACAAGTTCGCGGAGCATATGGCCAAAGAAGACACCAAGAAGGCTTCTCCGATGCGGCCCAAGACCACCTTCGAACCCAAGGGCAATACCAAGCACTCCAAGGGATACAAGTCCAACCACTGGCGGCCGGGCCCATACTCGGGGGTTCCACAACGTGGCAAGGGCTACAACTCTTACCGGTCTTCATGGGCAACACGTCAGTCTGGTCAGCATGATCATGGCGGAAATTGGCAGCAAGACACTTGGAAGGACCCATTTCCCAACAAGTAGGGACAGCACGGGGCCGAGTCGACTGACTTGGTACCCGACCTTGCACGTGAGTCTTTTCCCCAGGTTCATCAGTCACATCCGCCAGTGTTGTTACTGGCATTTTTCGATGGCATTGGGTCTGCAGCCACTGCACTTCATGATATTGGCATCAAGATCTCAGGCTATTTGAGTTGGGAGGTTGACCCTGAGTGCAAGTCCATTGTTGAATTTCATTTTCCATTTGTACAACACCGAGGTGATTTTTCATCAGACAATGCCGAGACCATCGCATCGTCAGTCAAGTCTTTGGATCCTGATTGCACATCTCTAGTCTTGTTTGCCGCTGGTCCACCATGCCCAGATTTTTCCGTGGTTAACTCTAGTGCACTAGGTCGTTTTGGCAGTGAAGGTGCTAAGTTTGATCTGTATTGTGATTTGGTCGAGTCGTTAGAACCTTTGTTGCGCCCTAGGACTATTGTTCACTTGTGTGAGAACGTAGTTTGTCACAACCCTGAAGATGCAGCTCATTTTTCCAAACGCCTCAGAGCTCAACCAATAGTTGTGGACTCTGCAGATACTGCGTTGGTCAGTCGGCCTCGACTGTTTTGGACACGAAAACCTTGGACTGAACCTAACGTAAGCCCTTTCACAGGCAAACCTCTGAAGTGGGGTAAGGTTCACAAAACTCCCAGGTTGATCATGGACGGACCAGTCATGACAGCTTCTGATTTGGAGTTGCCACCAGACACATGGCTTCATCCTTCAGTTGTCAATCGCTCCAAGACCATTCCGTGTTTCACAACGCCTGCTCCTACAGATGATGGGAGGGCACCGCCCAAGCGCCAACGCGGAACCATCGATCCAGCCACACGACACAGGTGGCTCTCAGATGCTCGATGTTTCGCACCATGGCAATACCAAGAACATGCCATGCTGAGCACATGGAATCACCAGTTTGTCGTTTTGCCCCCGGAAGCAAAGGAACAGTTGCATGGTTTTCGTCCAGGATACACAGCAGTAGCCGGTGCCGATGATCGGTCCCGACACCGTATGATCGCTAATAGTTGGCATTTGCATGTTGTACGTTTTCTTTTACTGTTGTTGCTTCAGTTGCCGACCTCGAAGGCAAGTGTTGTTCCATGTTCACCCAAACAGTCTACTTTGCAACAGATGATTTCGTTGGCACAGTGTGAATCAGCATGCATCGGCCCAGGCGGATGGAATGAACCAGCTTCCATTATGCCTCCTGCACATGATATGTGGTGTCATTGGCGACTGTCCAGTAAGGCAGTTCATCCAATTTTTCAAGATCCCCAGGTCGAGCCAGGGATTCATCAGTGTTTTCAGAAGATGTTTGAGAGAATCGGTGATTTGCCAAGACTGAGGCGTGAAGTGGTCTCAGACATCCGAGCCTTGGTAGATGATTGGTCTGAACATACTCAACAGTGGTACCATGGCATCCCAGGTCATGTAGCGTCAGTTTACGGTTGGCCTCATTCGCAAATTTTCCAGGTTCCGGTTTTTCTTCATTTGTTGGAACAATGTAACATGACCCATTTGGCTGATCTCACTGCAGATCTCACGTTTGGTTTTGATGTCATCGGAGAGTTGCATCAGGGTCCAGGCTGGCTGCCCCGTACAGATGACAAGTACCAGCACCCTATTTCCTTTGATACGTTCAAGGCCTTGAATTCTGCCCATGTTCGCAGTCGCCTTCAACATTTGCGTCCAGATCCGCATTGGCAATCCATGTTAGATGAATTGTTGCAAGAGAAAGCTAAGGGTCGTCTTGAGGGCCCCTTTTCGTCACCTGCTCATTGGCCGGTACAGATGGTTGGCATCCAGGACCACCCGCTGCAGCCTTTGGATAGTGATCAGTTGTTCGCAGCCATGTCCTTTTCTGTTGAACAGGTCGATAAAGTTCGCCGTATTGAGGATTGGTCGGCAAGTTTCCATAATCAGACCATTCAGGTGAGTGACGTGCCGACACATCATTCCATTCAGCATTTTATCGCGTCAGCTCAGTTTTGCCACAAGGCGGGGTTCACCAGCATAGCTTGGGGTCACGACCTTAATGCAGCTTATCGCCAGTTAGCTGTTCGCGATCCCACACTGTGCCATGTGGTCATGAGCTTGCCACAGGGCCACACTCTTTGGCGCCACAATGCATTATCATTTGGTTCAACAGCAGCAGTTTGGTCTTTCAATCGTCTCGCTGACATGTTAGTGTTTTTAGCACGCAAATTACTTCTTTGCCCCGCTTATCACTATGTTGATGATTTTTCTTCAATTGAACCTGTGGTGACGGCTACATCTGGGTTTGAGTCTTTTGCTGATTTATTTGCACTTTTAGGATTACACATGAAAGAGAAGAAGGCTCAACCTCCAGCCCCCAGTCAACGTATGCTGGGTGTTTTCATTCAAATCACAAATGCAGGTGTTCAGTTGACTCCTTGTCCAGACCGTGTCAAAAAGATCATTCAGATGTTGGACCATGCTCTTGAGACGGGACAGCTGTCTCCATCAGTTGCACAAAAGGTGGCAGGCAAGATCAACTTCTTGAACACAGCTCTTTTCGGACATGCCGGAGCAGCAGCTCTCCATTGTGTGTATACTCGTTCGGCAGGGATCGATGTTCGCAGTCGCTCGGAGTTTACTTTGTCCAAGCCGTTACGCACTTCTTTGATTTTCCTGAGGTCTTTGCTCAGTGACATTTGCCCACGGTGGTTACCGTTTCACCGTTCAGGTCCTCAGGTTGTAGTGTACACAGATGCATTTTTCCAGTTAGGAGACTTGAAGGTTTCTCCGCATGACACTCGGATCCCGCATCACTGGTCTCCACCTCAGAAACAACCACTGATCAATGGCTGGGGTGTTGTCATTCGGATTGATGACCGCACCATGTACGCAATGGGCAGCATTTCAGATAAAGTACTTCGCAGATTTGGCACCAGAAAGGCCTTCATCTATTTTCTCGAAATTGTCGCTCAGGTCATTGTTGTTGTTTTCTTTCGGTCCGTTTTGCCTTCATTTTGGCTTTCATTTATTGATAACCAGGCCGGTTGTTGTGCACTTTTGAAAGGATATGGTCGTGATGATGTAGTTAACCATCTGTTGTCCTTTACTTGGAGTTTGTTAGCAAAGCACGCTTCGACACCGCACTTTCATTTTGTTCCTTCAGATCTCAACGTAGCTGATTCAATCTCGCGTGGCGATGACTCTGACGCGGTTCGGTTGCACTGGCAACGCGTACATTTGGATTTGCATGCCTTTGAGGATTTGCTCCTTTTGGTAGCAGATGATTTGCACTTTGCGACTACCAATGCAGTTGACATGGCACTCCAACTGGCTCTCAATTTCTGACCATAGCACACGATGGATTGGGAATGCAGCCTTCGTGTGGGAAGAAGAGACTGCATTTGGCATTCATCACTTCTTGCTGGCCAAAACTATGCATCCCAATCGCCTGGAGACAAAAAGAAGTTCTGAAAGCGAGCGTGTGCAGTCTGAATTTGAGAACCAACATGTCGTGAAACACTTTTGTGTGCATGGACATGTGGTGAGCATGTTCAGAATGTTGTAGTGTGGGATCAAGGTGTGAGGACACCCATCCTACACCCACCCATTTGTGAATTCATTTGTCTCTTGTCGATATGTACAGGAACAGCGGGAAGAAGAGACTGCATTTGGCATTCATCACTTCTTGCTGGCCAAAACTATGCATCCCAATCGCCTGGAGACAAAAAGAAGTTCTGAAAGCGAGCGTGTGCAGTCTGAATTTGAGAACCAACATGTCGAAAGGGCATCGCTTCGGGATACGTCGAGTGCATCGCTTCGGGCTACGCCTCATGCATCGCTTCGGGATACCTCAACATCAACATCATCATCATCATCATCATCACCAACGTCGGCAACAGTAGACATATATTCCATCATCATCATCATCATCACCATCATCATCATCATCCTGATCACCATCATCATCATCACCACCATCATCATCATCATTAGCATCATCATCAGCATCATCATCATCATCATCATCATCATCATCATCATCATCATCATGTTGACCATCATGAGGGGTCGGAGGGCGGGTACCCCATCATCATGTTGTCCACTAAGGGTTGACCATCATGTTGACCATCAAGTGAGCACCATCATCATCATCACCATCATCACCATCATCATCACTATCACCATCACCATCATCACCATCATCACCATCATCATCATCGTCATCGTCGTCAACCGTAGAAATATTCCACCATCATTATCATCATCATGTTGACCATCATGAGGGGTCGGAGGGCGGGTGCCCCATCATCATGTTGCCCACTAAGGGTTGACCATCATGTTGACCATCATCATCATCATCATCATCACCATCATCATCATCTTCTTCATCATCATCCTTGTTATACGCATTTTCTTCTTCCGAGTATTATTCATCTTCATCTTCACCATTATCATGATGATGATAGCGTCAAGAGAAGATGTGATAGTGTGAGATCATGTTGGTGTGCAGGTGCAAGAGAAGATCGGCTCATAGTGTAGCATAAATGTCTTTGTGCCAAGAGCAAAAGGACGTTTTCACACACCCTCCCCACCCCCCAACCAAACCCTAAATGGCTGTGTCAATTCATTCTATAAGAAGAATGATCCCTCCCCCCAACGAACCCTGAAATGGCTGAATCAAGTAATGGTATAAGTAGAATGATCCCTCCCCACCCCCCCAACCAAACCCTAAATGGCTGAGTCAAGCAATGATGTAAGTAGAATGATCCCTCCCATTCCCCAACCAATGGCTGATTCAAGTAATGATGTAAGTAGAATGATCCCTCCCCACCCCCCAACCAAACCCGAAATGGCTGAGTCAAGCAATGATGTAAGTAGAATGATCCCTCTCCACCCCCCCAACCAAACCCGAAATGGCTGAGTCAAGTAATGATGCAAGTAGAATGATCCCTCCCCACCCCCCAACACCAAACCCTAAATGGCTGAGTCAAGTAATGATGTAAGTAGAATGATCCCTCCCCACCCCCCGAAACAAACCCTAAATGGCAGAGTCAAGTAATGATGTAAGTAGAATGATCCCTCCCCACCCACAAACCAAACCCTAAATGGCTCAGTCTAGTAATTAGAGGATAAGAACGATTTTTTCCGTGTTGCCCAAAGTGATGAAATTCGTGTTGCCCAAAAAGTGAGCGTCCAAAGTGTGAGGAGTGTGTGATTTTTGGATGTTGCCTGAAGTGATGCGTTTGGTGTTGCCCTAAGTGATGCGGGGACCACCTAGGGTATTGCCGTCGCAGGAGAAGAGAAGGAACCGATGAAACTTGGTTGCAGCGGCAGGTACCAGGTACCACCCCTGAAATTTATTGGCTGGATCCGTTTTCAGAGTCCGAAAAAACCGTGTACATCGAGATGTCGTCGTGGAAGACTACTTTCCTCCTAAAAGATTGGCTGTTCTGAGGGTCATTGAAGTAGGGAAGTCACAGCCTCAGGTGCCTGCAGAGCCCAAAAAGAAGGCGGCGAAGGCCACCAAGAAGGTACGCCACTGTGTTGTCGGTCCGTTTGTCCACCATTGGGAGCTTGCGGAATCGATGTTTTAACCACGGAAACAACTGGGGGAATAGTAGTGGTTCAAACCTTCATTAAAATGGAGAAAATATAGGTTTGGAATTGAAACGTGTCTCAATATTTTGAATCCCTTCTGGATTTCATTTTAGGTCTGCGGTGTATATCCCCATAAGTACCGGTGAAAGACCCATGTTTGCCGTCTCAGTCCCCATGATTCCTGGTGAAGTATCAAAAGTATCAAATCTAACACCAATCAATGCTTCAATCATTTCAATCTCAAAATATCAATGTTGTAATCATTACAATCCCAGTGTTGAATGGGTGTATTATGTCTATATTGTGATTTACGTGTATATATGTGTATACATACACACACATACATATATATGTATATATGTATATATGTATATATGTATATATGTATATATGTATATATGTATATATGTATATATGTATATATGTATATATGTATATATGTATATATGTGTATACATATACATATATATGTATATATGTATATATGTATATATGTATATATGTATATATGTATATATGTATATATGTATATATGTATATATGTATATATGTATATATGTATACATGCATATATGTATATATGTATATATGTATATACGTATATATGTATATACGTATATATGTATATATGTATATATGTATATATGTAAATATGTATATATGTATATATGTATATATGTATATATGTATATATGTATATATGTAATATGTATATATGTATATATGTATATATGTATATATGTATATATGTATATATGTATATATGTATATATGTATTTATTTATATATGTATATATGTATCTGTATATATGTATATAAATATATATACACATGTGTATATATATATATATGTATACACATATGTATATATATATATATATGTATATACACATATGTATATATATATATGTATATACACATATGTATATATATATATACATATACAAACACCTCAATTTTCAGCGGTGAAGTTCGACTTTCGCCCAGGCAAAGGCTGCCTGAGGCAGCTGAAGCGTCGGCAGTGGGTCAGGAGGTGGGGGCATTTCCGAGGGAAAAGGGGTGGTTTCTTTTTGGGTTTTGACTCCACTTTGTGAAAATTGAACTACCCTCCGTGGCTATGTTACATAACCAGATTGTATATCAATTTGTACTGTTGATGTATGGTTATTGATGTGTTGTATACTTGGTGTCTTATGTGGTGATACCTTCAGCAACTCAGCTCGCAAATCATTGCTGTATTTTCAGGTCTTGGTTGGTTAAGATATAACAGCTTGTACTCAGCGTGGAGTGGAGAGGATATCCTCGAACTTTGATATTGAGATGATTTTTGGCTTTGGGGATTGTCCGATTCTTGATTCTATATCATTCCATATATACATGGGATGGACTCAAATGTTTCGCAGCAGCTATAGGGTCAGAGCACATTTTTAGATGAACATATCGCCCATCAAACTGGGGCACGGAAGAAAATTTCGAAACGACAGCAGATCAAGCCACATTGACCCACATTTTTCGCTAGGAACTCAGCCGGTTTTGGTTGGATCAACCGGTGCGACTGACAGGCTCCCAGCATTGCCATCAGACTGGGCCGCACCTGGAATGCTGCCGAGGCCAAGATTTGGGGAAACAGTTGATCCACGACTTCAGAAGATATAGCCAGAAAGCCCAGAAATCTCATGCGTTGCAGCAACTCTTGTATAGATATGTAGATGTATATTTTATGTATATCTATACATTCACTGTTTCTGACGGAGTTTGGTGGGAGTAGGGATGCGTTGCCAACTCGGAACAGGGTAGAGGTCTTGGTGATTTCAGAGGTTCTCCAGGCTCAACCGTCGCCAGGAGGAGGGTTTCACCACCATTTGCGACGCGGAAGGATGTGAGGAAAAGGGCAGGATGCCGGTGGTGCGGCTGTTCGTTTGCGATTGTACAATCAAGTTGTTGATGATGAGAGTGTGTGCCTATGATTGCCTATGTTTCTTGCAGAATATGAGTTTCACAAACAGAATAAGGCGCCAGACCCAAGTGGCGACGTCGCACATGGCGCAATCATACTGGCGACGGTCCCTCGGGCTTTCATCTTTGGCGGATCCATCGAATCTTGGTTTTTTTGGCGGCAACATTTTCGAAGCTCAAAACTGCAAACTTCGGTGCGCCGATCTGATTCCAATTTTTGGGCCGGGGGCCGGATGGCACCCAGAAAGGAGGCAGATGGAGATCAGTTGTGACATGCAGAGTGATCTGAAATCATCAAGGCGGCAATCTGAGCAGTACAGATGATGTCATCAACAAAATTGGATTCAAGATGTTGCATTGTTAGCAGGTCAAATGTTGTTGTTTCCATCAGAAAAAACAGCATCACTCATAATCGTGGGTCTTTAAGCAGAAAAAAAGCAGCAGATGATTGGCTTTCACCAGCAGCATGATTTCCAAAACTAAACTTGCGAAGACCGCGTTGATTTTGTTGGACTTTTACGGTGATCCAGAAATTTACATAGACACTACACCACACTGTGATGTTGAAACCAGACATTTCCTCGCAAAGCGCTGGGGTTATTTGATGTCTAACAGCAGTTTATAAATCCTGAGTTTTTTTTTGGTCATATGAATCCCCAATCCCAAGTGGTGAATTCCAACTAGTTGGTGAAATCCTAAGTTTTGCAGGACTTTTGATGTAAAATTCCGTCATCTTCCATACTACCCAAAAAATCACCATTGTTGTTGGTTAAATCATGTTAAATCCCATTAAAGAACCATGAAAACACCATTCAATTCCAGTGAATCACCATTCAACTACCAGCTTTTCGTTGCGGTTTTCCCCCAGTTTTCGTTGCTGAAATTCCCTGCTGATCTCGGCAGGTGCGGCGCAGCAGATACCGCCATGCCGCGCTGGCACTCAGCGCTGGTGTGGCGCTGGCAGCACCTGAGCTGAGGCTATGGGGTGGCACCTGGTTTTGCTGGGGAAATCTTCCATTGATTACTCATATTTTATCAATTTAAAACACTTTTTAATCAACTTTAATCCAGTTTTAGTCCATTTCTATTCATTTTTTAAATCGAGTTTTGCACATGTTTCTCAATTTCGAAAGGTCAGGTCAAATGAACCTCGTTCTTGATGGTGAAATCCATATATTTTTTGTTGGAGAGTTTTTGGTGAACATCCCTCGAACTCACTGTGTAAAATCTCAATGTAACCCATGGAAACTATCCAATAGATCAGTAAGTGTATCTACATCTCTATATCTTATATCGAATAGTATCTAGCATCTACTATCAATGTCTCTATATCTATGTCTATATCAATATCTATGTCTCAAGAATTTATGTGTGTCATCTCCAACTTCTCCAGGCACTGTGCCTTCCTTGCGCCTTCCGCACCACGGAGCGAAGCGCTATGGGAACGACCCATTGGCTATACAGGCGATGTGGCCGACCTCACTACGTGGGTGTGTCTAAGAATAGGAAGCCCTAAACCTACTCAATCATCAAAATGTCTATTAAAACAGCCATTTTAGGCATGTTCATGATTGATCGTTGTGGGTTTAGGGGTATATACACCCTGTTTCTTTTGGACACACCCATATGAATCATATGGGATAAAAAATACGGGAGGTTCACACACTCGATTCGTGACGCATGGGGATGGACAATGGCGGCCAATAGGCATGGAATCTGGTGAATTTTTGGCAGCCTTGGCCACCCAAGTCCCTGCCGGGGGCCATGTTCCCATTGAGTAAATCCATGAGAATTGAACATGATTCATGTGGTAAATCCATGTAAATCCAATGCTATACACCGACCATTTGGGCATTTCAGGTCAATTTGAACAGGTTCGTCGTTGGAAGCAACTCCAAAATGAGGATTTTCCAACATTTCGTCAGAATGGAGGTGCTCTGGGGGAATGAATTCAATCAATTCCCACAGTTTGAACAAATCCATAGTTTGGAGTAACCCAAAGTCGAATAGTTTAGACTAGACACTTTTCAATGATTTTCTATGTTTTATTGCTAAAACCTGTCTCAGTCCATGGCTTACCCTTTAAACATTGCCATAGTTCCCCATTAATCCACATGTTTCGCCGTGAATCCCATAGTTGCAATCTTCATTTTACATCATTTTACCCTAAAGCAGCTATCATTCATATTAATTAGATGGTCATATACTAATAATTTATTAGTAATTTTCTAGTATAATATACTAACAAACATCTTAAGTAGTACTTATAGTACAATTAGAACCACTGATGGACTGCTTGTGGACTCAGTCAGGCCAAGCCGTGAGCTCCTCAGGGGGAGCGCAAGCCCGCGCGCCGCGCGCTGCGTGGGGGGAGCCCAGAGATTTTCCAGCGTGATTTGGTCGGTGGTGAAGATTCTGTTACAAAAAGATGGGGATTCTTGAGTAAACCAAAGTTTATGGAATGGTGATTCGTGTGGTAAACAAAATTTCACAAAGCATCCCCAAATTTATCATACGTAATTGGTAGAAACCATCAATCCATATGTGTGGTTTACGATCTCAATGTTTGATAGTTACCGCTTTTACCATTGATGGTTTATTGGATTGATATATGATATGTATGAAACATTTACAAACCATCCATGTTTGATTCAAATATCAAACCGTATGGGGGCTCTACAATCATTATCAAAGTTGGCAAAGCAATCATAAAGCAGCCATATGGATTCATAGTTGGAATACCACCCATAAAAATAGCTTACTATTGGGGATGGTGGATCCTATGGCTTTACTAGCACTAGTTGCTCAAAGATCCGAAGATTATGGCTGGTTGATTTTTGAACTGTTGCATGTAACGTTCGATTTTTCAAAAAAATCTTCAACATCCAGCAAATTATGGAATATGACAATCTATATACCGTATATGGGTGGCTGACCCCTTCCCCCATGTCTGAGTTTTGCTCGTGGAAACCAAGAAATAGCCCAAAGGTCCACCTGAATCCACCGCAGTGGCGGCTGATGGCGGCTGGCAAAGCCCAGTGACCACCGAGTGACCCTGAAAGAGCTCATGTCCACCAGTGATGCTGGCGGTTATGTAGAGCCAAGTGGCGGCTCAGATCTCATCGACCTTTCTGTTCAATTCCTGAATGGTGAAGGATGCAGCTTGAAACTCAGTGGTTCCTGTACTGGTCTGGAGGTGTACCGGATGGTTTCATACCAACTTCCTGTGAGGAAAGGTGGAAAACTCCGACTGCATCACCTTAACTCACCGCTGATCCTGCACAAAGCATTGCAGGAGCAAGGCATTGTGGGCGAAGCTGCAACACTCTCTTGCACTTATGTTCCAAAAGATCTCTATGTTGCGTGGCGCGCTGTCCAAGGCCAAAGATTGCCGGTCTCCGAGGCAGAGCTTGCATTGGAGGGAGTGACCCAGATAGTAGGTGCAAATCACCCCCAAAAAGACCTTCTTGAAGGTCTTGGGCTAGCCAACGATGTCATTCAGAACCTGGGCCTGGAAAGAGTGCCTTTGCCAAGCAGTCTTAACATCTTGACATTCGGCCACAGTTTCAATCAGAGCTTGCAAGGAGTGACCCTACCAAGCCGTCTTCAGAGCCTGACATTTGGCAGAGACTTTAACCAGAACCTGAACGGAGTTACCCTGCCAAGCAGTCTTCAGAGCTTGACGTTTGGTGATAATTTCAATCAGAGCCTGGAACGAGTGACCATGCCAAGCAGTCTTCAGACCTTGACATTTGGCCGCAAGTTTAACCAGAACCTAGAAGGAGTGACCCTGCCAAGCAGTCTTCAGACCTTGACATTTGGCTTTGAGTTTAACCAGAGCCTAGAAAAAGTGACCATGCCAAGCAGTCTTCAGACCTTGACATGTGGCTATTTGTTCAAGCAGAGCCTGTCACGAGTGACCCTGCCAAGCAATCTTCAGACCTTGACAATTGAGAGTAAGTTTGACCAGTGCGTGCAAGGAGTCACTTTGCCAAGCAGTCTTAAGACCTTAACATTTGGCTTTCCGTTTAACCAGAGCCTAGAACAAGTAATCCTGCCAAACAGTCTTCAGTTCTTAACATTTGGAAGCTGTTTCAATCAGAACCTGAAAGGAGTCACCCTGCCAAGCAGTCTCCAGAGCTTGACATTTGGCAGAGACTTTAACCAGAACCTGAACGGAGTTACCCTGCCAAGCAGTCTTCGGAGCTTGACGTTTGGTGATAATTTCAATCAGAGCCTGGAACGAGTGACCATGCCAAGCAGTCTTCAGACCTTGACATTTGGCCGCGGGTTTAACCAGGACCTGGGAGTGACCCTGCCAAGCAGTTTTCAGACCTTGAAATTTGGCAGCAACTTTAACCGGAATCTGAAACTGCCAAGGGGTATTCGGAGCGTGACATTTGGTGACAGTTTTAATGAGAGCCTGGAAGGAGTCACCTTGCCAAGCAGTCTTGAGGCCTTGACATTTGGCTTTGAATTTAACCAGAGCCTGGAAAAAGTGACCATGCCAAGCAGTCTTCAGACCTTGTCATTTGGCCGCAAGTTTAATCAGGACCTGAAAGGAGTGACCCTACCAAGCCGTCTTCAGAGCCTGACATTTGGCAGAGACTTTAACCAGAACCTGAACGGAGTTACCCTGCCAAGCAGTCTTCAGAGCTTGACATTTGGCAGTAACTTTAATCAGAACCTGGAAGGAGTCACCCTGCCAAGCAGTCTCCAGTGCTTGAAACTTGGCGACATGTTTAATAAGAGCCTAGAAAGAGTGACCTTGCCAAGCAGCCTTCAGAGCTTGACATTCGGAGACAATTTCAATCAGAGCCTGGAAAGCTTGACTTTGCCAAGCAGTCTTCAGAGCTTGACATTCGGCCACGCTTTCAATCAGAGCTTGCAAGGAGTGACTTTACCAAACAGTCTTCAGATCTTGACATTTGGCAGTAATACTGGCAGTAATTTTTACCAGGACCTGAACGGAGTTGCCCTGCCAAGCAGTCTTCGGAGCTTGACATTCAACCGGAGCTTCGTCAGACTAGAAGGAATGACTTTTCCAACTACTCTGGAAAGTTTCAGGTGTGGTGGGGTCCTTGTGAGTTGTGCGTGATTTGCTCCTAAAGAACCGCTGGGACCGCTGGGACAGACACATTCTCAGAGAAAGTTGTTGTTCAGTTGTGCCGGTTGCAGGTTCACAAGGGAAACCATTTTCGTGGTAAGCTGAACTGGATGATTTTTATAACCTGATCTACTGGTATATATATATATATTATACCTATACCGTATACCTTTTATCTCTTTTGGTTTGACGTTCAAATCCATAGAAATCCAAGTATTGATACCCGCTCGGTCCTTGCTTCTGAATTCTGGGCTCACCAAAACTTGGAGACAAATGTCCAAAGAATTACTGGAATGCTTGGTTTATAGTAAGAGCCACGGGTAAAATACATAACATATACACTTACATGGGGATCTAATTGATATTAATTTTGTGAAATCCGGACATGATGGCATGATGGCTGGTTGATAGCCAAAGAAGGGTAATAAAACAGGATGAACCATGGATTAACCATGAAATGTGGGATATGACCCAGAAAATTATGGTTGGTTGATGGTTCATCCAAACTTATTTGAAGGGGATTAGGATTGTGGACTCATCCAATCTGAGAACCCTCCGTTTTCAACTTCGACCACTGGCTCAACTAGATTGGACGATTGGTCGATTCGGATAGTTGTGGATGATAGCTATGATATGCTATGATTATTAAACACCTGCTTTTTTTTTTAATAACGGGATGAATATTTCGGCAATGAGGCACCAAACATTTTTCGATACAGCCGTCACTTCCATAGTCACCGTGACCAGTCGGGATGTTTTTTCGACCGAGGTTTGGTGGCGGCCGACCGGGTGGCAGGACAGCATGGCGATCCCGTGTCGAAAATTGGGGAGGCCAACTTATGGATAAATAAAAGGCCGACATTAAAAACATGGGACAATCAACATCATCATCATCGAAGTCGGCAATTTTCAGACAGCCATGTTTGAGTACTTTTGTATATTTCAAGCACGGATTTTGAGGGATCCCTAAGAACTTTGAGATCTGTTTTCCTGTCAATCGCTTGAGTTCTTCCTCAGCTCATGAGAGTGGAGCAGCCAAACTAGGAACCAGGTACGTTACTAGCAGTGATTTCCATAGGTTTACGTTTCCATATGTTCAGGTCGTGATTTCCAGGTTTTAGTTCCAGAGGAACATCTCCATAGGATTCCATAGGTCTGAAAGCATCGAAAGCGTCAGTGTCCAAGACCGTCATGATTTCCCAATTTTCCCTTGGGTCGTTTTTTTTTGGGGGTTGGTTTGTAATCCAATCCCTGTAATAACCCCCTGCATTCCCTTCACCATGGTTTCTAGGTTTCTACTTCGTGCTTCGTCCCACTTAGGAAGTGTTTATATATAACCCCAGTTCTAAGTGGATGAAGCTACTTCTCCCAGTTATATATAACTAGGGTTATAACCCAGTTACTAAGTGGGATGAGCCACCAAGTAGGGGCTGTTGAATTTTGGGGCCGGATGAGCCATGGTCGATGTTCCAGATCACCTAGATCGGTGGATGTTGTTGGCAGTTGATGGAGCATCAGATCAGGTGTTTTTCTAAACCATGATATGTACATCTATACAGTATATATATATACACACATATATAGAATATATATATATATACATATCTACATACGTGTATGTATACATATATATATATGTATAAACATATAATATATAAACATAATAACACATATATATATATATATACATATATACATATACATATATATATATGTATATACATATGGCTATAAATAAATATGTGAACACATACATGTACTGTATTTTATATTTATACACATAATATTATACATACACGACATACACGAATTTTGATTCGTGTTCCAAACATCATGTTGGGACTCCCTCAGGGGACCAATGGCCGAGCCTGAGTGGCTGGGTGTGCCTGCCCAGTGGTGGAGAAAACGGTGATAGAATGGGTGCAGTACCTATGTCATGAAACACTCAACATATGTATGGTTAATAATGTTTAGTAATGGTTAATCTATGGTTGATAGTGGTGAAGAATTTGGCGAATATAGTGAGAATATGTTTTTTTTTTTTAATGGGGCCCCAAGTCACCATGGCTTTCAACACTAAAATGGTCTAATATGGTGATTCATGACTTGGATGAAATGGGGTACCCCCATGACTCAGGAAACCTCCAGATCCTTGGGGATGTTTGTATGGTTTATGAAAGATGTACTCAAGATGACGAAAGAATGGATGTTGGCAAGATTGAAGAAACTTGAGTCTAACAGTCTAACCCACAAGAAACAAAGTGCATTTAATCTGTACATGGTCAACCAATTTCTGCGTGGTTCAGAAGCTGTGGCCGCAACATGGGGATGGAACCAGAGGGATATACTGAAAACATGAACGGAAGGTCACCACAACATGTAGGCTTGCCCAAAACATAGAGGTATGCTATAAACATCTATAAACTATACCCTAATTCATTACCATGAACAGAGTTGGAAACAAACTTACAAAGCCAGGTGGATCATTTGTGGATCGTGGGGCTTTGCTTGGGCCCTGATCGCCGCCCTGAGGCTCGCTCTTTTTTGGGCTCATCATTTTGAGCTTCATCCCTGGCCCATGGCAGGCCAGATGGGCCAGATGGCGATCCATTTTTTTGGATTCTTCAAGGCTGATATCCATCATGGCCAGTACCGGTACATAGTGGTTCCAACATGTTCCAACTTCAAAAACAGCATTCTGAAGTGTACGAAAATCATACTCACCTGAACCGCCGCGAAAACGTTGAAGACCAAAACATTACAGAGCTATGATTTCCAATTGGGATGTTATGAAGATGTTTGATGATTGATGGTAACTATACAGAGGTATCAAAACTATAAGATGTTTGATGATTTCCAATTGGATCTGTGCAACTTGACGAAACAAAACACCGCAACTTGGCCCAGGGCCGATGGTTTTGATGGACTTTTCGGGACCCAGAACCAGGCCATGACCATGACACCGCTGAGTTGGGTAAACCCAAGATAGGTAGGTCGTTGCCAGGTGATCCTAAGCCCCATCATCGGCTTGATCAACTTGTTCTACATGTTCAAGGCCCTTTGTAGGAACCTTTGGGGGATGGGCTGCTGCTGATGTGTCAAAATGGGCTGCTAAACATACTGTCAACCGGGCTTTGGAATGAAGCTGACTGCAAGTTGCAATCTGTTCAGATCTGTTCAGAAGAAAACAACGGCTCATCCTTTTCCAGAAACTGTGGCAGCTTTTGTTGTCCAACAGGTCCAACAGCCAGTTTCCGTTCCAAGCAGCCATGTTTTCCGGTTTTCTTGTTGCAGTTTGTGCTATTTTTCAGGAGACAACTTGCAGGACCTGACCGCTATTCGGATGGAAACCACTATTTCTCTTTCCATCAGGATGTCCCTTCAATCAATCCAGTTACAGTCATATACTTGATTGTGAAAAATCCCTACTTGGACCTGGTCAAATCCTCATTTCCAGCTGGTCGAATAAACCCCATTTTTATCCATCGTCTTTTTTGTGGTGAAATCCATCGTCCCTGACACAACGGCGGCAGTTTGGCATTTTCCTGCTGGCCATCGCGGCCATCTTCGGTGGGGAACCATGGATACCATGGCTTCCGGGTTCACATCGACCCAACCATGGCTTAGCCACTCCAAACAGAAAAATCAATGGCTTGACTTTCCAAAACTTCACACAGAGGTGTGTCTGGAAATGGGATATATATGGGCTATGGCAGGATCGCCATCTCTCAATTGTACCATTACAACGGCTATTTCACATTGAATTTGGCTATGTGATCCCATAAACAATGGGTATAGCCCAACAATGGGCTATGGTTTTTTAGGGAACATGAAAACTTGAGGTACATCAGCTATGGTAGAAATTTCATGGTTCAATCCCAATGATTCATGGTCAAATCAACGGGTGGGGAAAACCGAGGTCTTCAATGGTACTTTGAGGCCACCACCATGGAGGGCCAATGCCCAGGCCTAGTTGCCCGCGACGGTGAGAGATGGGGTGGAACCGGAGAACATGATGATTTCACCCCCACGACGTGGCAGGCTGTGGTGCCCTGCAACGTGCCCCTAAGAACGAACCCTTCAACTGTGCCATGTGCGGACTGGTTCGGGTCCTCAGCGGACCATGGCGACTGGGGATGTCACAAGTCACAAACTCTATTTGCGGTAGATCAAAATTATCTATGCCGTGAAGACCAAAGGTTAAATGGATATATGAATGATAGATGAACTGGCAATAAATATGACATGAAGAAACCACGTTTGAATCAGCACACCAGCCACACTCTCTATGTGCACTGTACAGTATAGATATGTAATGATATGTACACATACACATGATTAACAGTGATTCAGATGCAAACCGCAGTGCGGATTGTCTTCCTCAGCCACGCTCAGGAGCTGGAAGCCAAAGATGAACAATTCGTGCGGTGCCGTGGCAGCCAATGGTCACTGTCAGGGGTTGATGGTGGGATCTGGAGAAAGGACTAGGGATTTAAGGTACAATCATAGTGGTTTCATGAGGAAAATGGTGGGATTTCAATGGACTTCAGATATCGAAGTAGGTACCAAAATGATCCAAAATGCTGTTAAGAATGAAGAACAGAATCTGGAACCCTGAGTATAGATGTATCGAACGTGGGGACCCGAGAAAATATGAGAACATGGGGAGATGGGTAAGACATGGTAAGACTCAAAGTTCCCAAAACCGTGGACCCCTGCGCATGAAATTGATGGCGGTCAAGGCAACCTGAAACCAGACATGTTGGGTTGTTGAAGATTTTAATCCTGACCACTATCAAACCTCTTTTTCCCTGTGTCCTGACGGCTATGTTTGGGAACCATTTGGTGGATGTACATCCCACTTACGAAGTGGATAACCATAGTAGCTCACCAGTTATATAAACCCGAGTCCAATGACTATATTTATTTACCCCCAAATATAGTGTTTTCCTGTAGATTTTCCTTCAAACCCACTTCTACAATAGTAATATTGATGTGTTATGATCACCACACTTATTATATGGATTAGTTCACCCACTTATACTATATCATGGCATATGCCCTAGAAACATCTATGGGTTATAATCACCACTTGCCAGTTTTCTGAGTCCCACAGCAGGTACATGAAGAGTGGCCAAGCGCCACAGAATCCCTTTGACCAGATCAAGGACATGGCTCAACAGGTGCCTGTGACGTCCCCATGGGAACGGTGGCGGATGCTTGCGGAAGCACTAGTTTCTGGTGGGAAAACCTAAATCTGGAAGAAATGTAGGTATCATGTAAGACAATGTAAATCTACATAGATCATAGATTTCCATATTTAAATCTCTAAATCTTCAAGATTTCATGTAAACCAAAAGAGTGTGTAAAGATCATCCGATCAGCTCCCTGGAATTTCTGGAGGCTGCAGAGAAAACGAGCTCTGCCAAGCCTCCAGCCAGGTGGGATGGAGCTGGGAACCATGGCGAATTCGTGGTAGTCGTGATAGGACAATATCCTACAAGAGTTCCATTAAAATTAGTGTATACATCGATATATATATATATGTATATATATATGTATGTATATATGTGTATATATGTGTATATATGTGTATATATGTGTAAATATGTGTATATATGTGTATATATGTGTATATATGTGTATATATGTGCATATATGTGTATATATGTGTATATATGTGTATATATGTTTATATATGTGTATATATGTGTATATATGTGTATATATATGTTATATGTGTATATATGTGTTTATATGTGTCATGTGTATATATGTGTATATATATATATATATATGTGTATATCTTCTTTTTGTATCTCTTTGTTATATTTGGTCTCTTTTGTCTCTCTGTATCCCCTCTGTTCTCTCTTGTGTCTCTCTTGTCTCTATGTGTATATCTGTGTCCCTCCGTCTCTCTCATTCTCTCTCTCTTTGTGTTTCTCTGTTTCTCTCCTTTGTCCTCTCTGTTCTCTCTGTGGTCTCTCTGTGTCTCTTTTATCACTCTTGTGTCTCTCTGTGTCTCTCTCTGTCTCTCTGTTTCTCTTTTCTACTGTTCCTCTTTTTATCTTGTTTCCTCTCTTTTTATATGTGTATATATGTGCATATATGTGTATATATGTGTATATATGTGTATATATGTGTATATATGTGTATATATGTGTAAATATGTGTATATATGTGTATATATGTGTATATATGTGTAAATATGTGTATATATGTGTATATATGTGTATAATATGTGTATATATGTGTAAATATGTGTATATATGTGTATATATGTGTATATATGTGTATATATGTGTATATATGTGTATATATGTGTATATATGTGCATATATGTGTATATATGTGTATATATGTGTATATATGTGTAAATATGTGTATATATGTGTATATATGTGTAAATGTGTGTATATATGTGTATATATGTGTATATATATATGTGTATATATGTGTATATATGTGTATATATGTGTATGTATGTGTATATTTTGCTTTCTCCAACTATGTCCAGTGCAGGGATTCGCATGTGGTCACCTGGATGCATATGACATCTAGGCTCAATACGACCAGGGGGTCGCAGTGGTGGCAAAACAATGGCGTCGGTGTGCGCTTGGTGACAGGGGCCAGGAGGCCATTCAAATCCAAAGGTCAGGGGGCCTTCCAATATTCATCCTTGAGGTTCGAGGTCAACTATCCTTCATTTTGGTGCTGTTTGAGATTCTTGTGGGCTTGCTACCAGTTTCATACTGGTAGCGGAGCCATTGTGCTCACCGCTACTGGGATACAACACTGTGGTTTAGCGAAAGTGAGGGGATCCAGGAGCTATGTCTGGTCCAGATGGGACGTCAGAGACAACGTCAGGTGGAAGTTCCGGTGGGTCCAACTCATTTCTACCATGGCATTTGATTCCCAATTTCAAACCAGGTGAGACAGAGGTGAATGAATACACAAGACGTCTTGAGTTTTTGGCGAATATCTGGCCGAAAGAACACTTGCCGCTCTTAGCACCGAGAGCTTGCATGTTGTGCGAAGGGTCTGCATTTGCCAAAGTAGTCCGACTAGATCCTGAGAAGCTGCGTGTGTCCTCCATCGACGGAGTGAAATTGGTGGTTTCTACCCTCGGCGGTGTCTGGGGGCAGTCTAGGGTGGAAAAGAAATATGAGAGATTTGAAAGAGCGATTTTCGGAACAATCCAGAAAGCTGACGAGACTCATACGAGTTACCTAGCACGACATGAGGTACAGTATGAAGACCTGATTGGAATGGGAGCCACGCTCGAAGAAATGCGGGCGTATATACTCCTGAGAAACTCAGGGTTGTCAGCGGAAGACAAAAAGAGAATCATCATTGAGGCCAAAGGTGAACTGGAGTATGGCAAAGTCACCTCAGCTTTGCAATTGCTTGGTTCCAAATTCTTCGGAGAAGTTCAATCAGGTGGTGTCAAGGTTGCAGGTCGAACCAAAACATACGATGTGAACCTGGTTGATGAAAGTGAACCAGATGTTGAAGATCATGATGAATCGATTTTTGTATCCATGGAAACATCAGAAGATCAAGCTCTTGAAGTCTTGATGGCAGAAGGTGATGAAGACGCACTCACTGTCCAGCAATTTGAGGAGACCATCATCGAGTCCCTCCAGAGTGATCCTGAGGTAGCTTCATGTCTCAATGCCTATGCTGATGCACGGCGAAGGTTGCTTGACAAAGCTCGTGGTCGTGGATTCTGGGGCCCTCAGAAGGGGGTAAAAGGGAAAGGCAAGGGAGGAAAGCACAAAGGTGGTTTCCGTTCACAGTTTAGAAAGCCGCTTGCCCAACGGATTCTTGAAAGCACCTGCAGGATCTGTAATCAGAAGGGTCACTGGAAAGCCGAATGTCCCCAAAGGAATAAACATGTCCCTTCTGGAAGCAGCCAACCTGGCCCAGCCGCTTTTGCTGGAGTGGTGATTGATGCCTCGCAAGATGGAGAGATGTTAGATGTGATCGATGAATTGCCGTCGGAAGCCGTTGCCTTCATGGTCGATGAGGTCAGAGTCGGTTCAAACCAGGGGTCATGGGGTCATGGTAAGCCATACATGCCTAACAGATTCTTTCCACCAAGTGCTGTTAGATATAGTTGGAACCCAGAACCATTGAAGTCCCAGTTGATGAGAATCCGTCCAGATCTTACCAGACGACTGCAAGCCCTTTGCAGGAAGAGCCCAACGACTGAGGAGAAAGCTGATAGCATGCCGCCACCTGCTGACCCCCTGCGTCCAACAGTGACCGGGAGTTTAAATCCTGTCGAAACAGCTTGTTTTGTGTCCCATGGGTCCTCAGGAATAGTAGACTTAGGTGCCAGCATGTCAGTCATAGGCCATGACCAGTTTGTCGAACTTTGCCGACATCTACCGAAACATGTCAAGCAGAACATGCGTGAGGCCCCATGCTCTGTGAACTTCCGTTTTGGAAACGATAGCACAGTCACCGGAAAGCGTGCCGTGTTTTTTCCAGTCGGCCAGCAATGGATTAAGGTGGTGGTACTTCCCTCCAACACACCATTCCTGATAGCCAATAGTGTTTTCCGTGCCTTAGGAGCCATAATCGACACTGGTGCTAATTTGATCCATTTCCAAAAGCTGGGCCGATCAATCCCAATGGTCTTGACGGACCGTAAGCTCTATCGGCTGGACCTTGCCGAACTTCTGGACACCCGTCCGAACGTGCCGCAAAAGGAGTTAGCCGTAGCCCAGGTGAGTGTCAGTCACGAACCAAATGTGGAGAGTGGGGTTGTTTCTGAGAACCTCAACATCCAAGAAGCCCAGAGCATGACCAATGAAGCTTCGAGTACACAGCATGATCACACACCATGTCCTGACAGTGCAAGGCTCAAAGGTTCGACAGGTGATTGCCCAGAACAACCGTTATCCATCCAAAAACCTGCACACCATGGCGTCGTCCCAGTCATTCGATCAGCTGGCAGATCGTCTCCGTCGTTTGTCCCTGAACGAAGGGACCAATCAGGAGACCATCGACAAGATCAAGAATATGAAGCTGGAAGATCTCAAGGGCTGTGTCATCGACTTCGGCAAAGCCCATGTCGGAAAGAAGTATCAGGAGATGATTTCCGAAACCAGGTATCTGACGTGGTTCGCCGATACCTACCGAGCCAGTCAGAAGCCTTCCCATGTGAAATTCCTCCGGTTCATAGAACTCCATGTGGAGCAGATCGAACAACAGATGAACCTAGCCCGTCCGAAAACCATGGCAAAGGCCAAGGCAACAGCCAAAGCCAAGGCTCAGATGCCGGAGCAGCCACACGATCCGTGGCATCCAGCCAGTTTCGAGGAGGAGGATGTGGAGACCTTGGATGCCGAACCGTGGGATGCAATCACCGAACCGGTCTTCTCCATGGAGCCAGCTGTGCAGTATCGCATGGACCAATTGGAGAACATGATGAACCAGATCCTGATGCACCTGAACCAGGGGCACCCAGCCTCGAACAGCCCTGCCGCACCGTAGATAGCCATTTGATTGCCGACTTCTGCGCTCAATGGCAAGCCAACCAAGAGCCAAACAAGATTTTTGACCCAATGCTTGAAGTAGATGTAGGGGAGAACATCTATCTTGCTCGTGAGAATAATTGGGTAGCCCAAGAAATGTGGAAGTACCTTAGCAGTAAGGGAATTCTCCAAAACCCCAAGAGGCTATCCCAGAATCATCATGACCTGCTTGAGGTCTATTGCAGTCCCGAGAGTGAATTAACTAATCAAGCCAGAGCACAGGGTCTGCAGGCAGACCGTTTCTGCCTTCGTGATGGAGATCTGTCCACAGTGCAGGGGCGTTTTCGCCTCTATGATCGCATGGCGTTTTTGCTGCCCCGAAACATATGGTTGTCTCCCAAGTGCAAAGCATGGTGTAAGTGGAACCTGTACAACATGTCCAAGTCTCCTGAACTTGCACGTAAGATCATGGAGAGTCGCCAAGATGAACAAGTTCATTTGCTTCTTTGTGATGCAATTTTCCAGTTTCAAACGTGGCGAAGTCCGCAAAGCCATGCTCATTTGGAGCAACCTGATGGATCTCATATGCTCTATCAAGAAGAGCTTGCAGCAATTTTGGAACAGACCATGCTGGCCAAATGCGATATGTGCCAAGCCGGACACCTGAAGCATCCCGAAACTGGCCGTTACCTTCAGAAACGAACTCAGATCATCACCACATCACCCATACTCCATCAACACATCAGTAAACACCAATGTTCACACGACCATGAACATGATACAGTGTCAGGGTCATGCCGCCATCCTCATCTAGGAAGGGTGAATGTTTCCCAATTTACTGAACTGTATACTCGAGTATTTGCCAGTCGGATGGCCAGATGTTTCCAGTGCATCAGCCAAGTGCGAGAGAAGTCGCATGGTTCCCCAGAGTTTGCTTTTGCGGGCCATCGCATGGATGAAATGCAGACACCGGCACCGAAACGCCAGAAACTGACTGGAAAACAGCCTGTCTCAAATTTCTATCAACAGCTCCAACAAGAAACCGACCGGAATGCATTCATCCAACACGTGGCCAGTCTTGCGCCTCGAGTGGGGAAACGATTCTTTACCGAAGGGGATCCAATCCAAATGGCTGAAGCTTTGTATCCTGGTGTGGAGATCAAAGTCATCGAGGCCTGCAAAGGAGCTGATCGTCGGAGACCACCACCTCCTAACATATCCCGTGAAACGGCACCACTTCGTTTGACCATGGGGATACACCGGATTCAACAGGGGACATTCTGTGATGATCATTGGGAAAATTGGACCCAACTCACTAGAAAGAACATGCTCAGTAAAGCCCCACCTGCCAAAGTGTTGATAACTGTGTTTGCCCGTCCAAAGAGCACTCCCAATGCCACGAACTCCACAAATCCAGATCCAAATTCCAATACTTCTCCTGATACCCCAACATACATGCCTCAAGAACCCGACAACAAAAGAATGTGCATCCGAAATCCTCTTGAGAGATTCAATAGCCTTGAGCCAGTACAAGCTTTTCAGCCTTCCCACAGCGAGATGTTAGATGCGAGCCTACAGCATAGCTCTGACCGCAAAGCTGATGACGTGACTCAGCATGGACCCAAGTTCCGCAGTTTAACCACTGAGCAGAAGCAGCAGCTTCGGCGTATGCATGTCAACTTGGGCCACCCAGATGCCCAGCTACTAGGCAATGTACTCCGAGACCAGGGTTGGGAATCAGAAGCTATCGAGGGGATTAAAGACATGCACTGTCCCACATGCTATGAGAACCAAAAGCCAAAGATATCCCGACCAAGCCATCTCGGAGAACCCAAGGCCTTCAATGACATGGTTTCCATTGATGCGGTACAGTGGACATCAGAGCAAGGGATGCAATTTACATTCTACCACATGATAGATTCGGGAACCAATTTTCAAGTGGCATTTACATGTGAGCAAGGAACCTCCAAAGAAGTATCTAATAAGATGGTATCTCACTGGTTCAATTGGGCAGGACCTCCAAAGACCCTGATGTCTGACAGCGCCGGAGAATTTTGCAGTGATGAGTTTGCAGCGTTTTTGCAGAGTCATGACATTCAAAGTGTAATCATCCCTGCAGAAGCCCACTGGCAAATGGGAAAATGCGAACGTCATGGCGCCATCTTGCAAGACATGCTGAACAAAGCACAGAAGGACCTTCCTATCACAACTAGAGAAGAACTGGAAACGATGCTTTGTCAATGCACTGCAGCCAAGAATAGCCTGTCACGTTGTCGGGGGTATAGTCCTGAAATACTGGTACTTGGGAAATCCCGTCACATGCCTGCCAGTGTGTCTCATGATGATTTACAGCCTTCAGATTTCATGTTTGCAGAAGAAACGACGGGAAGCGATAAGAGCGAGATAACACAATTCCATGAGAATTTGAAACTCCGTGAAACAGCTCGGATAGCTTTCATTCGTTCAGACCATGACATGAAATTGCGAAGATCCTTTCTGCGACGTGCTAGACCGCCTAGATGCTCTGCCCAGGCAGGTAAGTGGGTCATGTACTGGCGCAACGGGAAGGGAGCAGCACCTGGGGCTTGGCATGGGCCAGCCAAAGTCATCATGCGCGAAAGTGAAAACCTGGTATGGATATCCCACATGAGCCGTTTGTATAGATGCGCTCCAGAACACCTGAGAGAGCTTTCCAGTAGGGAACAAGGGGATCTTCCTATGGACCATGGACCTGAAGTTTTTCCAAGCCCAAGTGTTCCAAGAATCGGCACTGGGGTATTTCAATATCATGATCTCACTCAACAAACTCCACCACCTGGGTCACCAGCCGAACCATCACATCAAGATATCAATCCACCTGCCTCTAATCCCCATTCAAGTAACTCTCATAACACTGATAACCTTGAAATAAATAACCCTAACCAGATCATGGATACCCAAGCCGTACCTGATGCCACAGCCTCCGAACAGCCAGAGAGTGTACAGCCTGATGCAGAGCCTGACGCCGTGTCTAGCCAAGGAAGCCAACAGCCCACTGCAGGATCCGAATCCCCACAACCGTGGGAAGTGCCTGTCCCTCCGGCTGCCGATGGAGAGCTCAGTGATGCATATGTTGTCCATGAAGACACATGGCTGATCCACAAAGACCAATTAACCCGAATTCATCGTAAGCCAAGATTGAAACTTTTCTCTCCTAGCGACATAGAGCAATGTCCTATTTCCTGTGAATGGCTCTTACCCGAACGACAGAACACAATCGAGACACTGCAGGGCAATTCATGGAAATTCAATGAAATATGGAGAGGCAATATTCAAGCACATCAACAGATGCCTGTTCGATGGATCGGAAGAACCAGCTTTACAATCAAACCAGAATATTTACATGCCACGCACAACATGTAGCTCACCAATGTTTGTAATGACACACAACCACAAGGCCAAGAAATTGCACTTACCCTCACAGTGGACGAGCTCGAAACATGCATGCGTAAAGATCTACCTGCTCAAATAGCTTTCCTTGCGTCAGCAGCCAAGAGACAGAGAGCGGAAGTGAAAGAGAGAAATCTCTCTGCAGCCGAATTGCGTTTGTTCCATGCCGCCAAACAGAAGGAAATCAATTCCTGGTTGTCAACTGAGACAGTGAGAAAGATTGCTAGGAACCGGATACCTGAAGAACAAATCCTGAGATCACGTTGGGTCCTGACCTGGAAACCAGTGGAGCCAACAACCGCTGATCCCAATCCGGCGCCAAAACCCAAAGCCAGATTGGTCATCCTAGGATATGAAGACCCACAGCTAGAAATGTTGGCCAGGGATTCACCAACCATAGGAAAAGACTCAAGAACTCTTATCTTTCAGTATGCCGCTTCGACAAAGCAAAAGATCCGATCATTTGACATCCAAACTGCTTTCCTTAGAGGTAGCCGGCAGGATGGCCGCATACTTGGCATGGAACCTCCGGAAGAAATGAGAAATCTCATGAACCTGCAACCATGGGAATGTTGTGAACTTTTGAAAAGTGCGTATGGTCTCGTGAACGCACCCTTACTATGGTATGAAGAACTTAAGACGGCACTCCTCAACCTCAATTTCGTCATGTCTCCGCTTGATCCATGTTTATTTGTCCTCCCCAAAGCCAGTGGCCAGGGCATCCATGGAGTGGTAGGAATACATGTAGATGATGGTCTGGGAGCTGGGGATCAAATGTTCGATACAGCCATAGCTAAGCTGGAGCAAAAGTACCCGTTTGGCAGTAAAAAGGAGACAGAGTTTATTTTCACTGGAATACATGTTGTTCAACAATGGGATGGATCAATTGAATTTCACCAAACACAGTATGTGGAAGACATACCATCCATTGACATCAGTCGTGAACGTAGACTTTCTCCTGAAACCCCAGTCACGGAAGCCGAGCGACAAGCACTCCGAGGCCTAGTAGGCAGCATACAATATGCGGCAACACACGTCCAGATCTGTCAGCAAAGCTCAGTTTACTACAAGCCAAAATCAACAGTGCAACCATCCAAGAACTACATGAAGCCAACCGCCTTTTAACAGAAGCCAAAAATCATAAGAACACCAAGGTAACCCTTCAAAGTATTCCCATACAAGATTTACGGTTTGTGTCATTCTCGGATGCCTCGTTTGCCAACCGGGCAAATGCTCAATCGCAAAAAGGTTGCCTGATCCTGGCAGCATCAAAGCAAATTGGCGAATGGCAATCCAGTCTTGTGAGTCCGTTGATGTGGTACTCCAGGAAAATAGCCAGAGTAGTGGGAAGCACTTTAGCTTCTGAGACATATGCTCTTAGTGGTTCTGTAGACCTTTTGTCGTGGTTACGGATACACTGGGCCTGGATTTGCCAACCGAGTTCAGCTTGGAAAGACCCAGAAACCTGCCTATCCCAATCTCCTGAAGCCTATGCTGTTGTTGATTGCAAGAGCCTGTATGACCTTATACAGAAAACAACGATTCCACAGTGTCAAGAACATAGAGTCATGCTTGAGGCGTTGATAATCAAAGATAGACTAAAGGAAGGGGTAGTGGTCAAATGGGTTCATTCAGCGGCACAGTTGGCAGACAGCTTGACCAAGCACATGGATTGTTCCAATCTCCGAAAATTCCTGCAAACTGGACGATGTATCATCCATGACGTGGATGAAATTCTTCGAGCACGAGCAGGCAAACGTTCTAAGAAAGCATGGGTCGAACAAGATCAAATTACCACCATGGGGAAGGTCGATACCACATAGCAATATCCCAAATACAGGCTTTGTCTGGAGCTGTTTTTGGAAGTCTGCTACTCGGTACAATGGCGTTTGGGCATTATTTTTTTCTGACTCATTTGGTTACAGAACTATTTTTGACGAGTGTGCTTTCTCCAACTATTTCCAGTGCAGGGATTCGCATGTGGTCACCTGGATGCATATGACATCTAGGCTCAATACGACCAGGGGGTCGCAGTGGTGGCAAAACAATGGCGTCGGTGTGCGCTTGGTGACAGGGGCCAGGAGGCCATTCAAATCCAAAGGTCAGGGGGCCTTCCAATATTCATCCTTGAGGTTCGAGGTCAACTATCCTTCATTTTGGTGCTGTTTGAGATTCTTGTGGGCTTGCTACCAGTTTCATAGTATATATGTGCATATATGTGTATATATGTGTATATATGTGTATATATGTGTAAATATGTGTATATATGTGTATATATGTGTATATATGTGTATATATGTGTATATATGTGTATATATGTGTATATATGTGTATATATGTGTATATATGTGTATATATGTGTATATATGTGCATATATGTGTATATATGTGTATATATGTGTATATATGTATATAGATAGATATATGCATACATCTGATAACTGGCTGGACTGGCCATGGTTAGTGTTGGTCTCATTCCCTGGCCAAGGTTTATGTTGCAGGTGAATCTTTCTTCCACAACAGTTCTGATTTCTTTCACATTGAGAAACTGTTCTAATTCGAAAGAAACTGAACATGTTGAACATATTCTGTCACAATTGTTTTTCTGATATGGTTTGAGTTCACAAAATGTTCTGACATGAGTTATGTGTGGATGGCACGATAACAACTCTGGAAGCACCTCGCAGAGGGTTCACATCTTTTTTTGTGGGTCACCTCGCTTCGATTTCCGTTGACCAAGCCCTTTCTTTGGAGATCTCATGATGGTTCCCCTCTGGTACTGACTAAGAGAGTGCTAACTGGAAACTCAGCATCAACAAAAGTGGTAAATCAACGAACTAGCCATGGGCAATGGCTTCATGGCTTATTAGCTGACTCCCCCATTCTTTGCAGCTTCCCATCTCTGTGCAAGCAGTGGATCTGCCAGCCCTAAAAGCAAGAAGAAATCGACCACAGTGGTGGACGTCGAGGTCCCGCACCGGGCGGTCCGGTCTCAACGGGGGCACGGTCGGCTTTTCCAATTTTTAGGGCAAATTTCAGGCCATTTCAATGGGGAAAAATGGGAAAAATGGGGATCATCAACCTATATAAACCGTGAGATTTTGGGCTGCCCTATATTCTGAGAAACCCAAGTGGATCTTTGTATTCTAAATCGAAGGCCAAATAAAGCCACAGATGGGCTGGCCATTTTTAGTATTGCCATTCAGATTTTGGACTATCCAAGTTTGACGCAGACTCAAATTGATTCTATTTTTTTCCTTGGAATAGATGTTGATTCAATATCTATTTATATCCGAAAGTTTACCAGCAACACTTCCAGCACTATTTCCAGCATTTGACTAGTGCTTTCACGGAACTGGGGATATTCTTGGCGAAATATGGGCATTCAACCTCAGGATGCTTTGGCTCCATTATACCCCCAGTTTGAGGTGGAAGTGTTGGGCCTGATCATATCTGATCATCACTTGGATCATTACCACCCTTTTAAAGGCTTGGCGAGTGGGATGATGATCCCCCGGCTTCTCGAGGTCTTGTGATGAGACTCTGGAGGTGGTCGAATCGGGAGTTGATCCGGTTGATCCTTTGGACACAACGATCTGATGGTTTGGGGTATTCAAAGATATCCATCCAACATTTTATCTCGAAACATATCAAAGATATCCTTTTTTTGCATTTTAACGGACATGTATTTGACCAAAAAACGTGTTTGCAACACTTGTTTGTTGAGCACATTTACATCAATTGCGTCTTATTGCTCAATCGAGGAAATCACTGCAGTGATGATGAAGCCGTTCTGATCGGACCCAGGAAGTTACACACCCCAAAAATGGATGGTTTCTACCCTCTGGTAATCCACAATGGCAATGGAAAATCCACAAGTTTGTATATCAAGGAGTCTCTGGGGAGGTTGGGATACTTCATTGCTATGTTTGATGACTAGAGGATACATGTTTTCTTCCCAGATTTTGAATGCGTTCATCTGACCTTTGGCCAGTTAAACGGTGCTAAGTACCCATTTTGTATCTGGCAACTGGAGAATCCCCCATTCAGATAAACCCAAATATCACACATATCAAGTTGGTCAATATATCCCTTGAATGTTGGTTCTATATATATATAATATTATATATATATAATATATAGAACCATTCATATGCCATTAATATCCCCAAATCCCATTTTCAGATAAACATGTCCTCAACATCCGTGAGGGTCCAGTGGCACGTGCAACGCCGCCCTTTCGTCAGGTTTGCCCTTTCGTGCTGTTGGCGTCATCGGAACGATGATAAACCAAGTCCCGACAGTGCAAAAAATGGACAGGTGCCAAAAAACAGGGCAGAAGTCTCAGACATAGGTGGTTTTATGGGGAAAAACATATGGAAAAAGCAACCATAAATGGTGGGTTAATGATTTTCAGAGTGATTCATAGAGGTCTAAAATGGATCGCTTTTAGCCTTGGGTGAAATCCAAAGGGAAAGTCATCAAGAAATGGTGGGACTTTCCAGCAAGGTTTGATTACCGGGTACTGACTGTGATTGTATCTAGTGAACCCACACACACACAGACACATACGCACACATGCTGTCAGCTTCTTCTTTTGGACCCAAGCATCACTCGAAGAACTGTGAAGATAGCCCAGCCATCAACCATCAGTTGGACGTTAGAAGCTCTAACTACATAATCTTCAAAGAGGCAGTCCTTGACGATCCTCCTGAGATCTCCGATTTCATGAAAAATCCCAATCAGCCCACGGATCGTCAAGTCGTGTCAGTGATGGGGTAGTTGTACCTGTTCGAAAACCCCCATTCTTGTTGGTTAAATTATCTGAAATCTCCGTATTTGTTTGTTTTGGTGGGTCAGAATCATCTTAAATCTCCGTTTCTTGGGTGGGTAAAGATATGTTAAAACCCCATCTGTCTAGCTGGATACCCCCACTTGTCAGAGTGCAAACTGAGAGCCCGCCCCCAGGATGGCCCTGGCAGAGTGACTAGAACCTCGCCTGGCAGAGAGCTACTGCTTTTAACCCGTGCTGAGTGCTGAGATGAGATGCAAAAATGCGGCAGAAATGGCTTGGAGGGAATCTGTCTGTGTATGTATCTATACACACACATATATATATATGTATGTACAGTAGATATATATATATATATACACTCTCTCTCTCTCTCTCTCTTACATATGTATTTACATGTATACAAACACGCACAGCCCCGAAACATGGGATGCGAGCCATGAAACCTAAAACGGGGAGATCAGAACCACAGATACCACAGCGGGTGAGGGCCTCCAAGCTTGGGAATCCATTGCAAGCTTGGAATGTTGCTGGTTTACTGGGAATATCTACTGGAATTCCATGAATCTAGCATCCACATACGCTTGGGTTTTCCTAGTTTTCGAAATCTTTTGAAGCAATTCTGGTAGAACACATTTTTCATGACAGTTCCACCATTCCCGGATTCCTACCTTGCTTGTCCCGTTGACAGATGGCTGGCTGCAGCCATGGTGTGCTTCTCACAAATACAGTCACAAAGAAAGGACACCACCTGATCGTGTCCTCATAATGGAGGGTTTAAACTGTTTAATCGACTGAAAAAGGTGGGTTTAACCAACAGAAGAGTTGCAACTCAAAGCATTTCTATGTATTGTTTCCCTTCAAGAGGATTTGCTTTAGGACACTTCAGAACCATGGAGGAAGTCTTGCGGGTTCAGCGCACAGAGGCACCAAATGGGTGATTGCTACGGAAATGCGTTGTGCATTGCCCATTCTTCTTGGTTGATCCAAAAAAACTGGGGCAATCTTAGCTGGAATCCCCATCAACCAGTGTTTTTTTATATGTGTATATAGATATATACACATGTCATGTGTACATATATGTATATATAATACACATATATACATATATATATATATACACACACGCACGCACCAGCACATTTGTTCTGAGCTATTCCCTTTTCAACGTATTTTTTCTGATGAATATCCCCTTTGTTGAAATCATTGTCGCTGAACATCCCCGTTGCCGCTGAATAGCTCCATTTATGTCCATCATTTCCCCATTTTTGCTGGAGAAATCCGTGGAACATCTCAATACTTCTTGTTCACTTCTGGCTTTTTCTCTGAACAAATGGGTATGGATCAATACCTATACATACCATTTTTAGGGGGATGAACATCCATAAATCCCAGCTATTTTGATGTGAACAGAAGGGGTACAAGGTTTTGACACACTGCCAAATAACCCAAGATCCACTGGTCAGTCATCATTTACGGCGTTTACGGCATCTGAGATTTCTGGTTGGCAGGATGGCCGCGGGCAAAGTACCGTGGCACTCAAAGACTTCGATGCTGGGGAGGTACCAAGAACGGGATGGGGATTCTCCCAACCAAAAGTGGAATTTTGAGCAACAGGCCAGTAGGATTTATGCCATTTATGCAACCCATTCTATTTTTTGGACGGGATCATCACCAACATAAAACCTGGAAGAGATAGAACTTTGTGTTGAAAGGTGCTTGGGATCAAGGACAATTGTTGTCAAAACTTAGGCCTCCGGAGAAAACCACGGCTGTCATGGGGCTGTCAGCCAGCTCCCGAGAATGGTTTTGAGAACCACAAAATCTGAAACAATCTCCCAATGGATCCCAGAAAATAGGGGGTACCCGCAGTCATCATCCATTTATAGAATGGATTTTCCATGGATTTTCCATGAAATAAACCATCCAGCTATGGGGATTTCCCCATGACTATGGACCCCCCCTGGGTTCGGCCTCCAGGTGCTGCTGCGCGAGGCCTGCCTGGCCGTCACCTTCGAGGCCTCGGAAGCGCCCTGGGCCGCCGAGCTCCGGCGGAAGCTGAAGGCCATGGACGGCTGTTGCGCCTGGCAGCCGGGGATACCCAGATACCCAGGGGATGGGATGGTACTGGATGGGAGGGGAAAATGTTGGGAACATGTTGGGAAGTTTTTTATTTTTTGGCATCTGTGATTTGAGTTATTTGAGAGAGATTCTGAATTTATCTAACGTTAGATAATTATAGAATGTTTGCCCCAGATGGGTTTAATGTTGGGACATTTGGGAGATTTGGGACACTCTTCGCGCGAGGGAACTGGAACTGAAAAAAAAAAAGCAAACCCTCCCAGTGGGCTTTGCGGTGAATGACGTTCCTCTTGAATCCAGGATCCAGTTGGATTTCACACAAAAAAACTGCTTCTTGGCTCGTCCCCACACCAGTATTGATAATTGATCAATTACAGTATTGGAATTAGTATATATATATATAATATATATATACATACATATGAGCTATAGATTTCAAGATATTTTCTGTACTCAGAATACCAAGTTTTTTCGTCGATCTTTTTGGTGCGGAGTTTTCCTCCAGATGCCTGGCCATGGCAGGTATTGTTTGGCCGCGCCGGGCTCAATGGCGGAGCACAGCGATTTTTTCCATGTTTCCAATGGGGATAGAAATTGCATGAAATGGCTATTTTTATTGGGTATAGAACCAATATGAACCAATAATGATCTGAATTGGCGAAACAAAAAAATCTATGTCATGGGCCAAAATGAAGAACTTACGTGGATGGGCCCCATAGACTTTCGCAGATGTTTCAAGGGGTTATTCAAGCGCCAGTGAATGTTTTCGTTGATTGGGGAAAGAGACGATTAAAAATGAGTGCTTTCAGTCCACCCCTTTGCTGAGTGATTTTGCTGGTACATCATGGATATCACTTTCTTTTGCTGGGGGTCTTCCTGTCAGGACCAGTCCCAGAATTGGTGCCTTTGCAGGAAGACCCCGAAGAATTTTGAGGGTCAAAAGCATGGTTTCCAGGTCAATTTTCCCCGTAAGCCAATTTTTCTTGGTTGTTTGTTGGTAATCGGTGGTTGTCCTAATGCATATGATTATAGTTATAGTCCTATTCATGCTATATCCCCTATTTACCATTCATAAACCGATCTATTGAAACCTCAGTATGGTTTCTTTACCCATTGTATCCGGAAGATAATCCCATTATAGTACCCTGATAGAACAGTACAATCTGAATGAAATCTAGTGGTAAATTATACCTATTTGCATTGGATTTACTTTAGATCAACCCATTTTCCAACCATTTACTTAGTATCACCAAATTTTGATATACGGTTGGAAAGGCATCCCCCAAAGATATATAGTGAAAACTCTACTCTAATTTCCCAAGAATTAGTGAAAACTATCACCCCATTTTTCAAACCATTTAAGGATCCATGTCTTTCTTCGATCTGAGGTGCGATGTCTTTCGCATGATGACCCGGTACGTTGGGAGGACTTTGAAGGTGCACTAATGGCCTCCAAGTACTTCGTGTGGCTTGAAAGTCCTGGGATTTTTCGGTGATTTAATGGGAAAATCAACAGGAAATCATGGTATGATCATGGTATGATCATGGTATGATCATGGTATGTTCATGCTTTACTATGGTTTGATGTGTGTTTATGTGTTTATATGTTTTTAACTATTTCGAGTCGTTTATGATACATCTGAATAAGTTTCAGATGCATGACAGTTCCTTCCATCCTTGGAGGCTTGGAACCCTTGAGTGCCGAAGGTGTCTGCCACCTGGAGGATGCGGGGGTTGTCACCAGAAATCCAGGTTTTGACCCTTCAAGAAACCTCCTTTTGCATGGCAAAACTCAAGGAGTTTAGAACGGTTCCTGCAGTCTGCCATAGTAGATCATGGTTATTTTTTTTGCAGAGTCTGCCAGTACTGCAATCTGGTAGGAAAACCGTGATTTTGGCTCAGCATCTGACGTCACCTCAGTGAAAGACACGTAGATGGTATGGTAAATGCCGCAGAAAGCCATGGGCCCTGAAAGCCACAGGGGGCCCCTGAACATCCAAAGGGGATGGTCCACAGCGAATAGTCACGGCTCGTTCACCCACCGGGGATTCACTATGGCTTTCCCAAGACATCAAGCCCCACATCGGCCTTGGATTCCAAAAATGATTCAAAATCCCAACTGAAAAATGGACAAAAACATCCAGCCCCCAACTGACCTGGCCACATTTCGCAAGAAATTGCTTTCAAATTCTGCTAGGAGGCTCAACCAAATACCAACCCACACAGCAGATTCAGAGATCTGGACGCTATGGCGGCTCCACCCCATGGGCCGGGCCTGGTGAGTGGCTGATCTGACCGATTTTTTTGGGTTTTCCTATTGAGATTTGGATGATTTGGCACGGAAAACCTTGGACAACTTGCTGGAAATTGAAGAGTCCAGTCATTTTTTGGGAAAACAAACATATCCCCATGATTCGCATGATTTGCTTTTTTTGGTGTATATAATATGATATATGCACATATTTGTGCACATATTTGTGCACATCAATTACCAAGAAAGGTCTTAGCCTCTGGTAAACGTTTACATTTTACTATGGAAAGATCCACCATTTTTAATGGGACAATCCACTATTTCTATGGCCATGTTCAATAGCTATGTTAGTGAAAATCACCATTTTTAATGGGTAAATCACGGTAAATCCACTATAAATGGCCATTTTCAATAGCTTTTTGTATGTTTACCAGGCCGGGTAGCCCCATGACACCAGGCATTTCCCCATTTCGGTCGCAGCCGAGGCTTTGACCTGTTGCCGGACATCCAACACGTGCAGCCTGAAGACTTGGATGGCGACGTGTACGTGGAAACTTGGTGGCGATGTGGGAAGTTGAATTGGGGATGGGTCAAAACCTGGTACCCCTGGTGAACATCAAAATAGCTGGTAAATGGATGTTCATCCCCCTAAAAATGGTATGTATAGGTATTGATCCATAGCCAATTGTTTTTTTTTTCTGGGTGGACATCCAGCAGGATGGGGGCCCCCCAGTTATAAGTGGGTTTATAAAGCATTATAAGCCCTATGAACTAAATAGTTGTATCTACCATAAAGCCACTTATAAGGCATAGCTATCTTGGGGGCCCCATCCTGAGTGGAATAGGGAATTTTATTAGGATTTAATGGGATTTTAGTAGGAATATGTTCCATCAGGGGATTTTATTAGGATTTAAGGGGATTGAGATGGAATGTAATGGGATTCAACCATCAACCATAGGACTTTCATGACATTTAATGGGATTTCATGGTATAGTAGTTTTTGTCTCTGGTGTCAATCAAACGCGGCTGGAAAATCCCCAAACTCAACGGAGGGTTCAATGGATAATAGCGGAGGGTTTCTGCCCCATTGGGACTTGACATGACTTGACCATCGCCGGAAAGTTTCACTGATTTGGTTTCATTGTTAGGAATGTTTTTTCATCCCTAGGCTTCGAAGTTATTGATCCATAGCCATTTGAGATCATCATTGGACGGTCACCTGGGGTGCGTAGGACCTGTTGCTAGGAACTTCCTGTATGTTGAAGCTCCTTCTAACATCACCAGTGCGTAACCGTCCAAATTGGGACGAAGGATGGAAGAAACCGAATGATGAGGTCGGAAAGTGATGATCAGTGATGCCTAGGCATACTTTCTCAGGAAATTTGGGGATTCACCCGCCATTTTTGCGGTATTACCCTCTGGTAAACTAACATTTTACTATGGAAAGATCCACCATTTTTAATGGGTAAATCCACTATTTCTATGGCCATTTT
Organism: Cladocopium goreaui; assembly: GCA_947184155.2. Taxonomy (NCBI): domain Eukaryota; class Dinophyceae; order Suessiales; family Symbiodiniaceae; genus Cladocopium; species Cladocopium goreaui. The sequence goes on from CAMXCT020001811.1 coordinate 111,458, forward strand.
CAATAGCTTTTTGTATGTTTACCAGAGGGTATTTCAATCGATGGTCGTTTTTGAATGTGGAAATTGGCACCGTTCGCATTGGCACCCTCCGCCTCGGCCTCGTAGGCTTCGGGGATGGGTCAAGTGTCGCTCCAGGTCGCTCATAGCACCAGACTTTGGCGGACATGAACACATCATTTAACCAACTATGATGCTATTACTACAATGATTTTAATGGATTGCCAGCTATTATCACAACAACAACAACAACAACAACAATAATGCCATGCCATGTTTGGTTTTTGGTGTTTTCCAACTATTTCAAGCATAACAATGTTTGTCCCCATGTTTTTTTTCGGATGCTCATCCCCATCTTTGCATCTTTGGCGGGATTTTCCAGGATTGATGGGAAAGGGTAGCTGTTGAATTTCATGAAAAATCCCTAGACAATCCCTGAAAAACTCCTCATGAAATCCTTATGAAATCCCATGAAATCCTTATGAACCTCCATTAAAGTCCACATTTTTTTTAAATGACATCCTATGGCCATTGATAGTTTGAAAATCCTCAAAAAGCAGCCCCAGGACTTTGTCAGCAGCGCACAGCTCAGTCAAGCCTCACAGAAGCCCGTGGCCCCAGGGCCTCAGGGGTGCCGGTGCCGTGCCATGGGTGAATTCATGGTGGGTTCATCAACCCTAATGGGATACGATATGAATTCGTGGAGGTAAAACCAAGCCTAATGGGGGGTATGATTCATGATTATGAATTTATGAACTATGATTATAGTGACAAACAACCGCTTACATCTTGGAACTTAGAACCTCATATCTGGGCACATTTTTTCAAAAGGTCGTCGGCGTGTTCAACCAAGGTGGCGGGCGTGGGACCTGACTTTTCAGTGGTTATTTTATGTTATATTTTCACTCCCAAGTGATTTAGCCTTTTAATGGGAACAATGAATGAACATGAGACTACAGGATGGGGCCCCCAAGATAGCTAAGTTGCCTTATAAGTGGCTTTATGGTAGATATAACTATAGTTAATAGGGGTTATCATGGTTTATAAACCCACTTATAACTGGGGGGGCCCATCCTGTATGCAACTAGTGAATTTCAAGATTTTGAGATACCCCATTTTCAGACATCCCGAGTCCTGGCATTTCGTAATGAATCTTACTGTAGGGTCCATGGATGTCCATGGGAGATGCTGGGGCTTTACTTCTGTGGCTTACAATAAAAAACCACCCCAGTTGCTGGCTGGGGTACAGTATGGTACAGTTGAGACATCAGTTGGGTCAGTCAAATCCGCACTGTGGGCTGCTGATACCAGTGGATTGTTTCAGTATTGTTGGACAACTTCACGAAGACTGTTCGCTAGTTGTAACTGACCTCATTGGTATTGTATCATTTGCATTGTTGGTCAGTATCCCATATGTTGGTGAATTTAGATGCACTTGACTGCTTTCTCAGGGCATTGAACTCATTGGTGTTGGTTTTGCAACAGTTCCAACGTTTGCACGTTCATGGCTGTAATTATATATACACCTTTGTTTGCTGACTTCTCCAGCATTCATGGCTTCATAACAACGCTGCAGTGTTGTGACGTCCGCATGTTTTTTGAGTGCATGCCACAGTGTTGTCTGTAGTCATCGATTTGGTGATTCATGCATTCATGGCCATTCGTTGATGGCAATCGCTATATTTTGCGCCAAAAAAGCATGGCAATCTGTGCTGTCCTCTTGGGGACTCTTGATATCCACATATTTTTGTGTTCAGACTTCAAGCGCAGATAAAGTCATCCTCAATTCGTGGTGCGTGCGAGGCAGGATTTCAAGAGTCCCGCCTCCATGAAGTCAGACTTGAAGTCAATCGATCCTCGACGGAAATCGGATGACTGATCCACCACTCTGACTGATCGGCTGGCGATTATTTACCCACTGGTTATTTAACATAGCCATGGAAAGATCCACCATTTTTAACAGGTAAACCATCTATTTCTATGGGCCATCTATACCATGGCTATACTAGTCATAACCGGAGGGTAACTGTTTTTCGGATCCACGGGAGGCTGAGAAACTGTGATGATTTCTGTGCCACGGACTTCCGGAAAAATCCAAGCTGGAAAAAGGGGGAAGAAACAAATTTACCATTCATATTTTCGTGAGAATGGGGGATTTTCCATGGCTATGTTAGATTGAGGGCAAAAATGGAGGTTAGAAGGTTCCGAAAAGAATGTATAGGCAGAATTGGGACCCTACTATGATGAACCATTCTATTTTATTTTGTCTGGTCGCTGCCCGTATATATAGATGTCCCAAATTCCCGCTGTTTTGGCCGAGGAAAACTCATGGCCAACCTCGCAGGTAAGTGACCTCCCACTTTTCCCCACTGTAGGGCAGTGTCCAAAATTGAAATTGGTACTCTCCGGTAAACTAAGATAGCTATGGAAAATGGCCAGTTAGTTTGATGATTTGCCTACTAAAGATGGTGGGTTTTCCAGTTCTCCAACTGGTATTTTTTGCCAGAGGGTATACTCTCCATTTTGGGGATGTATGGATGTCCCTTTCCCACTGGTTGGTTGATTATGAAATAGTGGGTCATCGACCTGCGGATTCGAACTGGGATTACGAACTCCCCTTCACTGGGGCCAAAAACCCAACGTGCTCCGCACATCTCCGCACTGTGTATGATCAAAATCCCATCAACTGGCGGTTTTTCGTTTTTTTTTTGCAAATTGATAGATAGATGCCAGTTGATGGGATCGATCTATCTATCTGTCTATCTATCTAATCTAATCTAATCTAATCTAATCTAATCAATGGCTTCAAACACTGCAATTTCAGCAGCCCTAGGAGACGGGCAGCATGGCATCCTGGCTGCCTCCCAAGCTGCCGAAGCCCAAGACGCAGGTCTCGGGGGCGTTTCAGCGTCTCGGCGGCTTTTGCACGGGGGGGTTTAACGTGGTTTAACGATCCTGAACTGGGGATATATGGCCAATATATGATCAAATAACCCCAATATATATTTGACCATAATTCATGAATACATCCAAAACTCAAACAATGTTTCCGAGGGATCTTTAATATTTGGGGGACAGGACTGGCCAGAAATGAGAGATGACACAACAAATGGATCCAAAAGATGGACTTTGGAGCGACCAACTTGGCAGTGGAATGGAAGCCTCATCTTCCAGGTATTGTCAGATAGGTCACCACCCCAACTCTCCCTGGTTACCTATATAAAGGGTAGGGAAGGCTAGGGAAACGGTAGGTGGGTGTTTGAAGTTGGAGTTTTGACCCCAATTTGATTGCCATTGTTCATGGGGAATATCATATGACTACGAGATATGAGTAGCATTGCCCCATACCCTCCGGTAATCAAACGTGGCTAGCTGAAAAATCCCGCATTTAGTTCGATGAATGCCTATTCAAACCTCTGATGATCTCCCATTCAAACCTCTTTTTGTAGATGATTATCCAGCCACGTTTGATGACGCCAGAGGCCATATACCATGAATTCCCATGAAATCCCATGAAATTCCCATTGTTGACAGGTGAATTCCAGT
>CAMXCT020001811.1:120000-130448 GCA_947184155.2 Cladocopium goreaui
TAGGTAGGTAGATAGGTAGATAGATCGATCGATAGATAGATAGATCGATAGATACATCGATCGATCGATAGATAGATGGGTAGATAGATAGAAAGAAAGAAAGATAGATAGATAGAAAGAAAGATAGATAGATAGATCGATAGATAGGTTTGTAGGTAGATAGATAAATAGATCGATAGATAGATCGATGGATAGGTAGGTAGGTCGGTAGATAGGTAGATAGATCGATCGATAGATAGACAGATCAATCGAGATAGGTAGGTAGATAGATAGATAGATAGATCGATCGATCGATAGATAGGTAGGTAGATAGATAGATAGATCGATTGATAGATATGTAGGTAGGTAGGTAGGTAGGTAGATAGGTAGATAGATCGATCGATAGATAGATCGATCGACAGGTAGATTGATCGATAGATAGGTAGGTAGATAGGTAGGTAGGTAGATAGATAGATCGATCGATAGATCGATCGATAGATAGATAGTTAGATCGACAGATAGATAAGCACATATTGGTGTCATATGTCTGTGGAAACCAACACCCAGTGGCTTGCCAGCTCATTTTGCTTCTTGAACCCTCGGACCCTCAGTTGGTGATGCTAGGATCCATGTTTGGGAGAATGCCAATCCCTGGGTGAATAGCTGCATTGATACCCTTGGTCATTTCTCCTTGAGTCCTCTGGTTTATATCACTCAACTTCAACATCAATGTTATTATTGATATCATCAGATACAATTGATATCATCATATCTGGTTGGTGGTTTCAAACATTTTTTATTTTCCATAATATATGGAATAATCCTTCCCATTGACTAATATTTTTCAGAGGGGTAGGTCAACCACCAACCAGATATCTATACTTAGATCATTTCAATGTCCTATTGATATCATCAGATACGAATAAAAACATTACCCTCTGGTAATTTAACATAGCTATGGAAAGATCCACCATTTTTAATGGGAAAATCCACTATTAATGGTCATTTTCAATAGCTATTTTGACATAACCAGAGGGTATAGGAATTTCATAAAATAAAATCTAAGTATTCATAGAGTATACATCTAAGTATTCACAAAATGTCCTATTGATATCATCATTTACCCTCTGTTAATTCATAAAATAGCCGTCTGACGTGACCGCATAAAATTTGATTCGAATACTCCTCTAAGATTGATCCAGCGGATCTTGAAGTTTTTTGGAACCACAACAAATATGGCAATTTCTAATAAATACCTAGACCATTAGATATATTGGAATATGGAAGTGGTCATTTAGAAATTGGAATCATATATATGTTGATAATCCTAATGATCCTAATGATCATTAGATCATGGAAATTTGGTGAATCAGCTATATGTTTCAATAACATATCATATATATATATATTATCAGCATGAATCGGCCTATATTCATCTAAATTTCCCATCATCCAATCATCCTTTTCCTTGCGAAGGAGATCTTCGGGGTCGCCTGGGCAGAAGTTTGGCAATGGTGTTCTTTAGGAACCAGTTTTGTATAGAAAGGTAGCCCTCCAAAATCCATACTTTAGTGTATACATATCATATATATATATACACACATTGGATCCGTTTCATGAATTGGGGCCCAGTCGTGGGGGGTACTTCATATGGGGACGGGATTATGAAAAAACATGGGAATTTCTTTGTGGCTTTTGTGGCTTTTCGTAGCTTTTGGCTGCTTGGCCTTTATGGCTTTTGTCTTCTTGGCTTTTCGGCTTTTATTCTTTCTGGTTTCTTGGGAATATGCTGGAACTTTTGCACCGACAACGATGGAGACATTAGCAAACACAAAAAGACAGCAATACTGCTAAGAGGGAAAAGAATAACAACACTGTTAAGAAGGACAAGATCCAACATCAAACAACAAAAACAACAGCACGAATCTTAGCCCAAAGTTCTGCAAATACCAGTAAGATACGTCAACAACAAACAACATCAGGGATTCAACCTGAGAAATAACGCTGCAATCATTTTGAAAACAACAAGAGACAACCAAACGACCATGGAAACGAAGAAAAAGAACCCAAGATCAGCAGTCCACTAGAAAGGCCCCCATGTTCGTGCCACGTTCACGGCGCTGAATCAAACTGACGGAAACACCAAGGGAAGTCAGTCAAGCCTAAATGAACCTTAGACCAATTCGAAATAAACGCTAAGCCAATCCTAAATAGACCACCCAAATCCCCGAAACAACGCTAAACTATCCCTAAGCCAACCCTAAATGAACTCTAAAACGAAGCGGAATAAACCTACTGGTAGAAACAAACAGATTCGCCAAGACCCTGCAAATATTGTGCCAGCAGAAATCTCATCCCAAAACCCTGCATTCAGTCTCGAATTTTGCTAGAAGGACACGTGCAGCTGAAAGAGGCTGTTTTCATGCCGCAACTACCATGCAAATGAGACATTTCACTTTTCAACATGTAGCAAAATACCATGCAAACTGCAGGTGTTAGCTTCAAAATGTTGCAAATGCCGCGCAAACAAATGACACATGAAATATCTCAGGTCCTAAATGCTGCAGCTAATACTGTGCAAGGCACAGCTTCTAGTTCCAAAATGCTCAAAATGCGCAACAAACGGGAGATTCAAGGCCCAAAACGCTGCAAAGATCTTTTTTGGCTCCAAAATGCTGCAAGACTTGCAAGGAAACTGCCCGACCGGAAAACAACAAGATTTCGTCAAAAATAAATAGGTAATTTCCGCAAAAAAGCTGCAACCATTCAATAAATCAAGCATGTTGGGGATTATTAAATGAGTAAACATGTTTTAACCAAAGAAAAACTGTTTACCAACGTAGCACCTTGAATTGCCAGTAAAGAACCGGCTTCCATCCATTAGAATCTATGTCTTGGCAGCTGGGACCCATGAAGTGAGGCGCCAAGCCAAATGTCCTGAGAATTGTTTTTTAATGAGGAAAATATCACTGATGCATGATGTATGTCTATGAAGATTGCTTGTGTATTCTAATTTCCAGCAATTTTCAAGAACTACGATGGGGGGAATGACGGTTGCTGTGAAGCCGACATGAGGACACTGACCGACATCCATAGGAAGGGATACTGTACTTCTTCCAGCGATCTTTTCAAAGGTATGCAGCCAGAAATATGAACAGAGGGGCAGTTAGTTTCACTGGAAATCCCAAAGCAAGAATGGATGAGGAAGACGACTTTGCCTGACCCCCCTTCAATTAACTCATTGAGTAGAGCAGGTTGATGGATTATACCAAGTCGTCTATCCTACGCCAAACCATGACTAGCGAACCACCAGTAACCAGCACAACTAACAAACCATCATTTTTTTTACCCATTAAAGCAATCACCATTTTCCTTCTTTGGATTAACCTGTATGAACGTATGAACCATCACGTTTTGTCCAAAAGCGATATTTTTGGCAGCCTATTTTTTCAGATAAATCCACATGCCCCCGATGTCCCCATTTATTGCCCCCAAAATGTTCACCACCCTCTACTGGCCTTGGTGACTAACCAACATTTTTATGACAGTACCCGGTCAGTTATGATTGGACGGTTTGCAGGTAACCACTATTTTGACAATCAATACGTGTTTTATTGGTTATCAAAGGAAGGACCAACAATTAACTAACATGGTTCTAGAAGCTAGATGTCGTTTATAACTTTTAGTTATGTACTATCTATCGTGCATTATCCCGTTATACCTCATATTATTAAACAATATATATATAATTATATATATATCATTCCAACTACAGTTAGATCACCAACTATGGTTCTCACTAACATAATATATATACATATATACATATATATATATACAATTACTGACACATCATCAATGGAGCCATCTTTTCTATCCCGGAGTCTCCATCTCTGAGTTCGGACGTGGGGCACACGCAGAGCCTGCGCCGCAACCGCGGCACCGGTAGCACCACCACCGCGCAGCTGCTACTTTCAGCCAGGAGGGCGGGTGACCAGATGGGAAAGATCACCAGAATTTCATGGGATTTTCCCAATTTCTGGGGCAATCAGCCACTTCCATTGCTAAGTTTTGCCCCAGAAATATGAAAACTTAAGAAGGAGCAGGAGCATCTAAGAAATATATTGATATGCTAAGTGCTAGGAGCATCTCTTTTGATCAAATATGAAATCAAGGGACCACAGTTTCATGTAGGAAAACAAGTAAGATCCCATGAATATCCCATGGATTGAAAATTCACCAGAATGGAGATTTGCCATGGGATATGATGAATGGATATTGATGGGAACTGGACTTCTGAATGGTATTCCACCAGCCCAAGATGATCCAAGATGGATGTCACTGATGTCACCATCATGTTGAGAAACCGAAAAAAAACGCCAGGAACCGCCAGGGTATTCCGACGGTGCAAGCAGAGCAAATCCTACCTGCTTTCACGCCGGATGACACCATATCGCTGGGCCGGGTGGACACGAACGGCAGCAACTTGGCTGATTTCGCTGGTGCTGTTTTCCGTTCAACGTCCATGTGGTCTCATGTTCAATGGGGGGTCCAAAGCGACATGATGTTCCCCAACGGAATGAAGATTTTGATTAATGAACTGCAACACCAGTCTCTCCATTTTTTCCGAGTTGTTTTTGTTAACAGGGTTTTGGCCTAAAATGAAATAGATCATCAAAACTACGAGGCTGGATAATGTCACTTAAATTCAGCTGTTGGGTGATATTGGATCCTTTGACCCTATTTTTCAATCCCTATAGGCCCTATCACCAGAAAGATGATTCCAACTGATCGATCTGATTGTTTTTCAGGACTTTTTTTGGGGGGGTTTAAAAACCACCCTCCCACTATCCCGCTATATCCCGATTCGTTCGCGGGCGACCTTTGACAGGTCAGGGCAGCTCGGACGAGTTGGATGCTGACCGCACGGCGTTGACCGAATTCTTTTCGGAGCGTGGCTGTGGTTTCATTGGGCTGTCATGGTGGGTCCATGTGGTTGTCGTCATGCTTTGGTTTTGCTTCGGCCCTGAGTCTATCATCAGTTTCTATTGATCATCATGATCTGGGGCAAAATGCGTCGCGCACGGTGCAAACTGCCGATGGGAATTTCGGCAAAACGTGGATTTTTAGCACCCCCCCCAGTAGACAGAAAAGTGGAAACCTTGAAATTATGGGGGACACATCATCAATAACATCAGGAAAAGCTGTTCTTTCATTTTCTTTCTTCTACAAGAACCAGTAGTTTGTGAGTGAGGTTCTAGCTATGGCCCCCAAAACGATCGAAAAGTAATTGATCACTGTTTTGTAGGATTTCACTCTTCAGTCTTTTGGGTTGCCGCGGACACCGTTCCAGGAGACCGAGAGCGCCTTTCTCCGACGCTTTAAACGGCTGAATCGCTGGAAGAAAACGCAGTGGTGGCTACAGTCCAATCAGTTGCACAACAGCAGACCAGGGCGACATTTGCGGATCAGCAACAGTTGGCAGGTGTTTTTTTCTGGCACCTGGGTGAAGGTCTGGAGATTCCGAAAAAAAATTAGAGTCAGAGGGGCTCACTGTCACAGGTAAAGTGTCAGAATACATGTCAGATCAAATGGCATAGAGTGTCAGATCGAATGTCAGACTATGTGTCAGATAAAACGGCAAACACAGTGTGAGATAGAATTTCAAAATACATATCAGAGAGAATGTCAGAATATATATATATATATAAATATATCAGGTAGACTGTCAGAAAATATGTGAGACAGAATATAAAATTTGGTGGGGATCACTGGAAGAAAAGTCATTCTGTTTGATGGCCTATTTTCTGGGCTAGTTTTCATTGGGAGTCAAAGTTGGGACCAACGATGGCCGGATTCTCACCACAAATTTCAGGCTTTTGTACTGCAGAAGCCAAGAATTTTATTGATATCCCACTTTTTGAGCCATATCCATAATCATATCCATAATCATATCCATAATCATATCCATAATCATATCCATAATCATATCCATAATCATATCCATAATCATATCCATAATCATATCCATAATCATATCCATAGTCATATCCATAATCATATCCATAATCATATCCATAATCATATCCATAATCATAGCCATAATCATAGCCATAATCATATCCATAATCATATCCATAATCATAGCCATAATCATATCCATAATCATATCCATAATCATATCCATAATCATATCCAAAATCATATCCATAATCATATCCATAATCATATCCATAATCATATCCATAATCATATCCATAATCATATCCATAATCATATCCATAATCATATCCATAATCATATCCATAGTCATATCCATAATCATATCCATAATCATATCCATAGTCATATCCATAATCATATCCATAATCATATCCATAATCATATCCATAATCATATCCATAATCATATCCATAATCATATCCATAATCATATCCATAATCATATCCATAATCATATCCATAATCATATCCATAATCATATCCATAATCATATCCATAATCATATCCATAATCATATCCATAATCATATCCATATCTATCCATAATCATATCCATAATCATATCCATCATAATCATATCCATAATCATATCCATAATCATATCCATAATCATAATCATATCCAAAATCATATCATAATCATATCCATAATCATATCCATAATCATATCCATAATCATATCCATAATCATATCCATAATCATATCCATAATCATATCCATAAATCATATCATAATCATATCCATTCATATCCATAATCATATAATCATATCCATAATCCATATCCATAATCATATCCATAATCATATCCATAATCATATCCATATATCCATAATCATATCCATAATCATATCCATAATCATATCCATAATCATATCCATAATCATATCCATAATCATATCCATAATCATATCCATAACCATATCCATAACCATATCCATAATCATATCCATAATCATATCCATAATCATATCCATAATCATATCAATAATCATATCCATAATCATATCCATAATCATATCCATAATCATATCCATAATCATATCCAAAATCATATCCATAATCATATCCATAATCATATCCATAATCATATCCATAATCATATCCATAATCATATCCATAATCATATCCATAATCATATCCATAATCATATCCATAGTCATATCCATAATCATATCCATAATCATATCCATAGTCATATCCATAATCATATCCATAATCATATCCATAATCATATCCATAATCATATCCATAATCATATCCATAATCATATCCATAGTCATATCCATAATCATATCCATAATCATATCCATAATCATATCCATAATCATATCCATAATCATATCCATAATCATATCCATAATCATATCCATAATCATATCCATAATCATATCCATAATCATATCCATAATCACATCCATAATCATATCCATAATCATATCCATGATCATATCCATGATCATATCCATAATCATATCGATAATCATATCCATAATCATATCCATAATCATATCCATAACCATATCCATAATCATATCCATAATCATATCCATAATCAAATCCATAATCATATCCATAACCATATCCATAATCATATCCATAACCATATCCATAATCATATCCATAATCATATCCATAATCATATCCATAATCATATCCATAACCATATCCATAATCATATCCATAGTCATATCCATAATCATATCCATAATCATATCCATAATCATATCCATAATCATATCCATAATCATATCCATAATCATATCCATAATCATATCCATAATCATATCCATAATCATATCCATAATCATATCCATAATCATATCCATAGTCATATCCATAATCATATCCATAATCATATCCATAATCATATCCATAATCATATCCATAATCATATCCATAATCATATCCATAATCATATCCATAATCATATCCATAATCATATCCATAATCATATCCATAATCATATCCATAATCATATCCATAATCATGTCCATAATCATATCCATAATCATATCCATAATCATATCCATAATCATATCCAAAATCATATCCATAATCATATCCATAATCATATCCATAATCATATCCATAATCATATCCATAATCATATCCATAATCATATCCATAATCATATCCATAACCATATCCCTATCAGATCCTAATCAGATCCATATCATATCCATAGTCATATCCATAAATAATTCCAGAAATCATATCCATAATCTGTCCTAATCATATCATAATCCATATCCATAATCATATCCTAATCATATCCATAGTCATATCCAGAATCATATCCATACTCATATCCATAATCATATCCATAAATCATATCCATAATCATATCCATAATCATATCCATAATCATATCCATAATCATATCCATAATCATATCCATAATCATATCCATAATCATATCCATAACCATATCCATAACCATATCCATAATTATATCCGAGAATAGTCCTTTCCTAGGTTCGGGCTCAACGGGCCCGACGGGCCCGACGGGCCCAACGGGCCCAACGGGCCCAACGGGCTCCAACGGGCCCCAACGGGCCCCAACGGGCCTGCTTCACGGGCTCAACGAGCCCGACGGGCACGACGGGCCCAACGGGCCCAACGGGCTCGACGGGCTCGACGGGCTCGAGAGGCCGTGGCACTGAATGAACCCATCATCCCTTCTGGTGCTGGCGTTACATTTCAGCCAAGCCCCAGATAGCATCATTTCTGAGAAATAGAGTTTCAGGATGCAGTTGAGCATGTGTTCATGTTATGTTGGTTCCACAGTTTTCAGCCACAGCTCTACTCGATTCCTTATATTTCTATGCTGACCTCAGATCCATAGTTTTCATCCAACAACATTGGGAAAACAGACACATCAACCAAGAGGTGAATCCCAAGTTTCCAGCCATTGCGCAATAAATCCTAGGGCCTAGGGTTTGAGACTTTGCAGTGTTCAGGTCATTGGATTCCTGAAAAGTCAGCGTGGGAGAGAATAATTGTTTTACAATGACCTTGTTGAGACAAACCATCAACAAGACTCGTTTCACAATGGACTTGTTGAGTTGAAATCCTGGGAATGTGCTTCGCGCCACAACGGCGTACACTTTTTCGACCTCTCAACTCCCAAAAGTGGTCCCCACCTGGTGCGTTTTATGCATTTTGACTTGCAAATGTGCTTCGCGCCACAACGGCGTTCATTGTCGCTTCTCAACGGCCAGCTGGCTCCGCCACCCGCCGCTTTAGTCGAGCCTACTTTTCGACCTCTCAACTCCCAAAAGTGGTCCCCACCTGGTGCGTTTTGTCGAGTGAACTTGCCGCCAACAATGAAATTGTTGAGATGAAATCCTGGGGTCTGAGGTTTTGACATGTAACCTGTAAGTGAACTTGCTGCCCACAGTTAAAAACTTGTTGAGACACACCATCAAGAAAGCAAACCGTTGCACCATGAACTTGTTGAGACAAACCACTCCAGAGGTGAATCCGAGGTTTCCAGCCATCGCGCGCTTTTCAAGCATCAGATGCGGTTTTTTTTTCGAAAAAAAAGTTGAAAGCTTCAGATGCAAGGTTTTTGTCGAAAAACCAGTTGAAAGCTTCAGATGCAAGGTTTTTTTTCCGAAAAAACAGTTGAAAGCTTCAGATGCAAGGTTTTTTCGAAAAAACAGTTGAAAGCTTCAGATGCAAGGTTTTTTTTTAGTTAAAAGCTTCAGATAGAAGGTTTTCGCGAAAAAACAGTTGAAAGAAGGCTTCAGATGCAGGTTTTTTTTTGAAAAAGCAGTTGAAAGCTTCAGATGCAAGGTTTTTTTCGAAAAAACAGTTGAAAGCTTCAGATGCAAGGTTTTCTCGAAAAAACAGTTGAAAGCTTCAGATGCAGGTTTTTTTTTGAAAAAGCAGTTGAAAACTTCAGATGCAAGGTTTTTTTCGAAAAAAAAAGTTGAAAGCTTCAGATGCAAGGTTTTTGTCGAAAAACCAGTTGAAAGCTTCAGATGCAAGGTTTTTTTCGAAAAAAAACAGTTGAAAGCTTCAGATGCAAGGTTTTTTCGAAAAAACAGTTGAAAGCTTCAGATGCAAGGTTTTTTCGAAAAAAACAGTTGAAAGCTTCAGATGCAAGGTTTTTTCGAAAAAAAAGTTGAAAGCTTCAGATGCAAGGTTTTTTTTCGAAAAAAAAAAGTTGAACGCTTCAGAAACAGGATGTGAAAGATTCAACAGGATGTGCGTGTGTTGGCCTGCATCTCAGGTGCCTATGATTTCAGCCACTTGAAACATGTAAGTTGTAAGATGCAAGGTAACCTCACATCCCCTAGTTTTCAGCCACGGGAACATATCAGTACTTTTCCTACTTTGGCTAAATTTTTGGGGTTGGGGTCATGTTTCCAGCCCATGGCTTTCAGTCTTGGTACCTACCCTTTCAGCCAGCATATTGGCTGGAATGGGGGCTGTAGACCCTAAGAATTCCATCCATCGGGG
>CAMXCT020001812.1:0-15013 GCA_947184155.2 Cladocopium goreaui
CCAAGCCCTAGCCGAAGGTGAGCAAGAGCTGCTGTTTTTGAGGACCCAATGGGCTGAGCTGCTTGGAATTCCTCTCAGTTTGAGGGACCGCATCATGCAACTTGCCAAGTTCCTGCTGCTTTGGTTGTGGATGCGAAGAGTGTCTTCGACGCCGTGCAGAAGGGCGACACCGCGAGCGCTGCATTTGGTTTGAAGGAGAAGTACTCGGCTCTTGAATTGCTGGCGGTGGTTAAGAACTTGCGTCTGCAGAAGACGCCATTGCTCTGGGTCTCTTCGGACGCCCAACTCTCTGATGGCTTAACAAAGCCAGCGGCTCAGGATCACCTGAAGAACTTCCTGATGAGAGGCCAGCAGTGGAACGTCAAGTACGATCTTCAATTCCTGGCTGCAAAGAAGAAACCCAAGAGCGAGAGAATGATGCAATCAGCGCCTGAGACTTCACCTATGCCTGCAGATTGGGCCCTGAGTGTAGTTCAGATGTTACAACAAGCTCACACATCCTTTGGCAATAGTCTTTGGGGTGTGTAAGAGCGTATTTTTTATATTGCCTTCGAATGGTGAGCATGTCACAAACACATGTCCACCGTAAACCTTTTGGGACAAAGGGACCCCTTTAGCCAGACTTCATAGAAGTAAGGGCTACTTAGCCTGACCTGTGCCATAGCAGCGCAGCAGATTGCCTGAGACACTTGGGCGTGGCGAAAAGGCAAGGACAAGCTGAACTTGAACCTTGGGCTTTGTGTTGCGTTGCCAGTCGCATCCTGTGAAATTGGGGCCACTGGCCAAAACTCAAGCGCAAAGCAGCTCAAAGAGTTAGAAATGCAATCTACACGTTGGGGTTTAAGCTTGTGACTCCACAAGCAAGGTGAGTCTGTTGGTCCAACTTGGAAGGCAGCCGGGTTGTTGCTGTTGTTGTTGTTGTTGCTGTTGTTGCTGTTGTTGTTGTTGTTGTTGCTATTGTTGTTGTTGTTGTTGTTTGTTGTTTGTTGTTGTTGTCGTTGTCGTTGTCGTTGTTGTCGTTGTTGTCGTTGTTGTCGTTGTTGTCGTTGTTGTCGTTGTTGTCGTTGTTGTCGTTGTTGTCGTTGTCGTTGTTGTTGTCGTTGTTGTTGTTGTTGTTGTTGTGTTGTTGTTGTTGTTGTTGTTGTTGTTGTTGTTGTTGTTGCTGTTGTGTGTTGTTGTGTGTTGTTGTGTGTTTTTGTGTGTTGTTGTGTGTTGTTGTGTGTTGTTGTTGTTGGTGTTGTTGTTGTTGGTGTTGTTGGTGTTGTTGTTGTTGGTGTTGTTGTTGTTGTTGTTGTTTTTGTTGTTGCTGTTGTTGTTGTTGTTGCTGGTGTTTTTGTTTGTTGTTGTTGTTGTTGTTGTTGCTGTTGTTGCTGTTGTTGCTGCTGTTTTCAAAGTGTGTTTTTAAAGTTTGTTTTTAAAATTTGTTTGCACAACAACAAATGTTTTTGAACTTCAAAACCATTCAGGACCCAAACAAGAAACTGACCAGTGAAGCACCAGCTATCAATGTAGCCAGGTTGACCGAACTGCATCAGACAATGTGATGCCCACACGCTGAAAATACCAAAATTAAATACTATTGTATACTGTATTTGCGGAGAACTCAATGTAAGAAACCGTACCCACCCGCGAAACAGTACCGTTTGACGCAGAACGTGGACACAGCATTTCTAGGGGTGAGTCGGGGTGAGTGTCTTATGTTTGGCAAAGCTGGGAGGGTCTTCAGGCGAACAGAGACAGAGAATGGGAAGAAGGTACATTATACTTGGAGCAAACTGCAGCGTCCGCCTTTCGACATCTAGCTGTAGGCTATAGCCAACACTGTGGACATTTCCGTCCTGCATGTCTCCAAGGAAAAAACATAGAAGAAAGGCGAAGGCCGCGTGATTCGCTTCAGCCGCAGTCATGAATTTGAGTTTCGGAGTTTCATATTCAGAAGTGCGCGCAAGGTCACCAATATTCCATCCAATTTGCAGTTCAAGTATTTGAAGGACAGGTGCTTCCAAGAATTCGTACCCTTTAGTTTTTTTTCTCAGCTGTGTTGTATCCAAGGAGTGCTGATAATTTTGATTTCAGAATCAAGGCTAGTTGGTTGAACTGAGTCAGATTGACATTTTGATTTGATGGGCTTACAGGAGCTCTTGGAAAAAGCCACCGGTCCAATTGTGGATGGGCACATTGACGAGGCCTGGAGGTCGCTCTCTTCCACAGCCTTTCCTCGAAGTTCAATATGCATCAATGTGCCAAGAAGACCCAAATAGTCAAAGCCACAGCAACAATCAGAACCCACGGAACTGCAAGCGAAAGGCTTCCAACGTGTCAAGCAGCAAATTCTGCACACGCAGAGATCTTTCGGGGGCATTTTGCACTCAAAACGGGCAAAAAACGAGATCTCGCAAGTGGATCTTACAGGACCGGTGGAGATCTTGGGGAGATCTTCCAAAGATCCCCAAGAGATGTTTTGGAGGAATCTTACAGGATCCCCCACAAAAGATCGTGCATAGAGATTGCGAAAGCCGACCATAGAAGGCGTAGGCTGAACTTGTGGTTGCGAACACAGTGAGTGTGAAGGGCGTGTGGGGGTGGCCGCCAAACGTACTGTAAAGGAGCATAAAATTGTGCGCAGAAAGAGTCTTCGGGTAGCTTCCGCAGTGTCAAAAGCCAAAAGCCGTCGCTCGAATTGTTTGTTGTGAAGGATGGGAGGAAATCGGCTCGAATCCCTGCGAATTGTAGCAGACGATCACTTTTGGATTTTTTTGGTGGCAAAACATCGTCAAACAACCATACCTTATAAACCGGGGCTGTCAATAATCGTTCGTATGTTCTCCATCTCGGCATACGCACTTGTTTGAGCCGCTTTGCTGTACCTTCGCAGGCCTTTACAGCGTGGTTGGCCTTTCAGAACGCTGAGGTGTGGCAGCGTGTGTTGCTGTAGAATCAATCAGCAGGAATCTACCTGGTAAAGTATCACATAGTATCACTGTTTGTCATTGTTTAAAAGTCTTCGGGATCCGGCATGATATGTAAAGTATTACGCAAAGGCTGCAACCAGGTACAGTTGAGGTAGCGGAAATTGATTGTGTTGTAAGTTGTAATAGCAGATCCTGTGTAACTGGTAGATAAATGTTGCCTTACGGAAGCTGACAATATTTGATCCCGCTTTGGCCACTAACCTGCAGATGCACAAGGAGCTGTTTCACTGTCTTGTTTGTATTATAGTTTCAGATTGGATATTTGTTTAATTCTGTGGCTTTCTTTGTAGCATGTTGCAATCTCTGCAGACAGGAAGCCTTTGATTGGTAAGATGCAACAGTGCAGCTTCTTCTACAGTATATTCTTTGTTGACTTGGAAGCCTCCAAGATTTGTTGACTTGCAAGTGAATTATCTGGTTTTGCCCTGACGTATTGTGTGACAAGCAATTCCTTGCATCGTGCCCTCCTTTCTCCCCTTTTACTGTGATGCCAAGTAAGGTTTCGTACAAGGCTGTATCATGCTGTATCAAAAAGAAATTGACACCCAGGTCCGATGCAGAATTTGCAAAGCAACAAAAACAGGGTGCCGGGCATCTGCAATCATCTGAAAGGCTCGCGACTGTCGTCACTGTTCAAACATTTTTTATGGGGGCATTGAAAAGGATCAAAAACAAAACTTTAATTTCATAAGCAATATCATCATCATCATCATCATCATCATCATCATCCTCATCGTCATCATCATCATCATCATCATCATCATCGTCCTCATCGTCATCATCATCATCATCATAATCATCATCATCATTGTCAAAAGAGCCTACAGCAGCGTCGCATGACGTATATGTGGAAGCGCAAGAGAGGCTACAGTGGCGTAGCACGACGCATGTGTGGAAGTGCAAGAGAACCTACAGCAGCGTAGCATCACGTATGTGTGGAAGTGCAAGAGAACCTACAGCAGCGTAGCATGACGCATGTGTGGAAGCGCAAGAGAACCTACAGCATCATAGCACGACGTATGTGTGGAAGTGCAAGAGAACCTACAGCAGCGTAGCGTGACGTATGTGTGGAAGCGCAAGAGAGGCTACAGCAGCGTAGCATGACGTATGTGTGGAAGCGCAAGAGAGGCTACAGCAGCGTAGCATGACGTATGTGTGGACGCGCAAGAGACACTACAGCATCGTAGCATTTAGTATGGAAGCGCAAGAGAACCTACAGCAGCGTAGCTTGACGTATGTGTGGAAGCGCAAGCAGTAGCGTGGCATGACGTATGTGTGGATGTGCAAGAGAACCTACAGCATCGTAGCACGACGTAATTTGTGGAAGCGCAAGAGAACCTAGCGTAGCTTGACTTGTGTGTGTGGAAGCGCAAGCAGTAGCGGGGCATGACGCATGTGTGGAAGTGCAAGAGAACCTTCAGCAGCGTAGCATGACGTATGTGTGGAAGCGCAAGAGAGGCTACAGCAGCGTAGCATGACGTATGTGTGGACGCGCAAGAGACACTACAGCATCGTAGCATTTAGTATGGAAGCGCAAGAGAACCTACAGCAGCGTAGCTTGACGTATGTGTGGAAGCGCAAGCAGTAGCGTGGCATGACGTATGTGTGGATGTGCAAGAGAACCTACAGCATCGTAGCACGACGTAATTTGTGGAAGCGCAAGAGAACCTAGCGTAGCTTGACTTGTGTGTGTGGAAGCGCAAGCAGTAGCGGGGCATGACGCATGTGTGGAAGTGCAAGAGAACCTTCAGCAGCGTAGCATGACGTATATGTGGAAGTGCAAGAGTACCTACAGCAGCGTAGCACGACGTACGTGTGGATATGAATGAAGTGCGAGAGAGCTTACGGTATTGTTGCATCACGTATGTGTGGACGTGCCAATGACATTATTATCCCACCCCACCCCACAAGACCCCACCCCCCCCACCCCCCCACTCCGCCACCCAATGTTTTGTTGATAGTATGATGCAAAAGATGACAACAGTCGCAAGCCTCTCAGATGCCCGGGACCAAAAACATGACACGACAAAGGGGTCACTGTGAAGTGAAGCAGGATGGCCTCTTGAATCCTCTTGACAATTGATTTCTTTTGTTTTTTCAGCCAATCCTTTGGGCTAAGCAAAAGCTGCATCGATAGAAAACCCACAGGTCTTTTTGTTGTCTCTTGACAGCAACGGGTCTGGTTCAATCAGCGGTGTCCCAGGATGCCGAATCCTTGTACAATGATTTCAATGGTGGCGAGATTAGCGGGGAATCCATTGAGGTGGGTTTTGCTCTGCTGTTTCAATGTTTCAAGTCTGTATCATCTTCAGGCTTTTGTGTTTCCACGTTCCACCTGTTTCCTGCAAGCTCTTTGGTGAGGTAGAGCTCTTGTCAGATTCTGAACCGCTTGGCAAGATGTAAAGACTTGCAACAAAATGTAAAGCGAGAATAAAGAATTGTAGAGATGTAAAGCGTTGCGATGGAAGCGTTGGAAAATGTCAGCCGCCAGCCGCTGTCAATCAGCCATCATGATGCACGGCTTGCAGCTGCTTCTCCTGGGTTTCGCCAAACTTTGCGCCACTCTGTCTGATGCTCTGCTTGGTTTGTTTTTCCCAATGCGTGTGTCAAGCTGCATGTAACTTTGCGTCAAGGGTATGCAGCATTAGTGTGATTCAGCATGATGTATTTTGATGTCTTATAATACTTATAATTATTTAGGTGGTTGTATCAAGACTATTGAACCTAGTGTCCATGTGCCTCGGAAGCACAAAACGGTTTGTACAACAGCTTTTGTGACTTCACCTGCTAGCTCGCATGAATGAGCCGGAGAACCACATATAACACATCCAAATTCCAACAAAAGAGTGGATATATCACACATGTGCAGATTCATCACAGCTGCAGGCAGATTTACAAATAGAGCTACAAAAAGACGTGTGTGTGTATGTCTGTATTTATATATAATATAATATAATTTAATATAATATAATAGAATAGAATATAATATAATATATAATATTGTATTTAAATATATACGCACTACTGTACACTGTAAATGTATATCTGGTGCCGGAGCCATGTCTGATGATCCTCCATCCGCCAGACTCTGAGCCAGCAACACCAGAGCAAGTTCGGGCCAGAAAATCATTTGCAATAATGCGATGGGATCTTCGGGACATGTTTGAGCCAGATTGGGTTCCCGGTAGCTGCTCCACGGCCAGCCTCACAATGTTTGAAAGAGATTCGCCACAAGGCATTAGCTGCGTTTCTGGGTGAGGCAAGGTATTGCGCGGAAAGCTGCGGGACTGCTGGTGACATATCATTTGTTCTCCAGAATCTTTTTGCAAGACCGGAGTTGGTGTCAAATCCCTACAAGTTACTGGAATGTACGAAGGGGGGGGCCTAGCTAATGTACGGTATGTTTTCGTACATTATTTTATCCCTAGGAGCTGGTTCGTACATTTCTAGAAGGGGGGGCCATATGAGGAATGGCAGAGAACTATTCGCCCACAAGTTTGGTATAGAATCATAATATGCCATTGCGAATGCCTGGGAATCATGGGAAAGGATGGGAAAGGAATACAAAGTTAATGCGCATTTTCATCGGCATTGATGATTTGTTTTGTTTGTAACGTTTGTGGTTTATAGCGGCATTCGGTGGCAGGATTCTCTGTTGACACTGCTTTCCAGAATCCTCCCACAAACGTAGAATGCGGGAAAGCGGTGGCAAATTCAATGGAGAAGACAGGCGAGGGGACACTGGAACTCCAGAACCATCCTGCTATATCCTGCTACATGTCTGTGGTTTTGGGCGAGCTTGTCCTGTTCCTTGCGCTTTTGCGACTCTTGCTCTTGCTGCTCCTGCTTGTCTTGTCTTGGCCCACCCCAAAATCATTGTGGAGGGAAGCGACCTGCACATGAAACGACATCGTTTTCAAGATACACCGATGACATCAGAAAACTTTGTCAGGAGAGAAGGGTGTGTCAAGTCTCTGGCTTCAGAGCTGTCGACAAGATTGGCCTTCAAGATTCAGAAATGCCAGGAGCAAGCCGGATCAATAGAAAGTGGCAGCACCAGACAAAGATGCCGAGAGCAAGAAATGTTGCGGACAAGAGATCACGCTGTCGACGGCCGTGCCAGCCAGGCGGTCAGGGGCCGTTCTTATAGGCTCTCCCTTGTTTTTATAGGTTCTTCCATGTTCTTCCTCTCGAAATTTCCGTCATCCGGCTTGCCCGGGACTCTACTTGTAGGATCTCCTAGTCTATCCTAGTGGTGATGTTTGCTGACAAAATCTCATGATGTATGTAAATAATAGTCCAAACAAATAACAAATAGGTTCATTTAATTCTGTTGGAAGTTGAGATGTCGAAAAAAGTGCGCGTCGTTGTGGCGCGAAGGACATTTCCAAGTCAAAATGTACAAAGCACACCATAATTAACTAGCTCCAGACCACTTTTGGAAGTTGAGATGTCGAAAAAGATCGAAAAAGTGCATGCCGTTGTGGCGCGAAGCACATTTCGAAGTCAAAATGTACAAAACACACCATGCTCGGACCACTGTTGGAAGTTGAGATGTCGAAAAAGTGCATCGTCGTGGCGCGAAGCACATTTCGAAGTCAAAATGTTAAAAACACCACATGTTCGGACCACTTTTTGGACGTTCAGATGTTGGTTCGCGTGGCAGGCGCAAGGGATTGTGCACCTTCTCAGAAGTGAGCAAAACGTGAGGGTTTTGTAGCATTTCCAAAAACGATGGCAGGCGTGTGGCATTTGAAGAAGATCTGCAAAGATGCATTTCGCGTGGCAGGGGCAGTGCATGGCAGTACAAAAGACATGTTCATCAGAGATGTTAGGAGGTCAGGGCGCTTATTTCCTGAGAAGGGTTGCATTTTGGAGCATGAGATCTGTAGCTTTGCTAAGATGATTTTGCGTCACAGGTGCAGCACTTCGTATGACCTGGCATCAATTTTTCGTGGTAGGCGCAGTACTTTAGACAGGTGGAGTGGAAAAATCGCAAAACACATTGGTACGAGGCCGTCAGCGCTGCACCCAATTTTCAAGTTTTGAAGGACGTCTCGCATAATGGCTTTGTTTTCTGATGCTGTCAAGTTCAAAAATTGAAGAAGTGTGGCAGAATTGCTTCGTTTTGGATGTTGTCAACTTCGAGAAACGAAGAAGTCTTGCAGAATTGCTTCATTTTGATGTTGTCAACTTTGAAAAATGAAGAGAAGTCTTGCAGAATAGCTTGGTTTCCAAGCTTGCAGATAGACATGCTTTTTTTGATAGATAGATACATACATACATAGATAGATAGATAGATAGATAGATAGGTAGATAGATAGATAGATAGACAGATGAGATAGATAGACAGCTAGACAGACAGTTAGATAGATGGATAGATAGATAGATATATAGACATATAGATAGATAGACAGAAAGACAGATAGATAGAGAGACAGCTAGATAGATAGCTAGATTAGATTAGATTCGATTCGATTAGATTAGATTAGATTAGGCTAGAATAGATTAGATTAGATTAAGGTTAGATTTGTTTAGATTAGATTAGATTAATTGATAGATAGGTAGGTAGGTAGATCGGCAGAAAGTAGATACATGATGGACAGATGAGAGAGGTAGATAGCTAGCTAGCTAGCTAGCTAGATAGATAGATAGATAGAGAGACAGCTTTGATAGATAGATAGATCGATAGCTAGATAGATAGATATATGGATAGATTGATGGATAGATAGATAGGTAGAAAGATAGCTAGATAGATAGATAGGTAGCTAGATAGATAGATAGGTAGATAGATAGATATATGGATAGATAGATGGCTAGATGGATAGATGGATAGATGGATAGATGGATAGATGGATAGATGGATAGATAGATAGATAGATAGATAGATAGTTAGATAGATAGATAGGTAGAAAGATAGATAGATAGATAGATAGATAGATAGATAGATGGATAGGTAGCTAGATAGATAGATAGGTAGATAGATAGATAGATAGTCAGAGAAAGAGAGAAAGAAAGAGAGAAACAGAGGAGACATCAATCACCTTCGATCCATCAGTGGCTTCGCTCTGGCATCCGTGCTTCACAACAACCAACCTCTCCTACAAGTTTCCTATTTTTAAAACTTCCGCCACCGCCTTGTGCGCTACTACTGGTATGCAAAACATTGCATGAACCTTGATCTCCAAGATCAGCCAAATCAATTTATCATAGAATCATGAACTACTCCCATCTCTATATTATTCGATATTACTCCCCCTTTTCAAGACCCAAGAATCACTCCGAGATGTGCGGAAATGTATGTATATATATTTATATATTTACATATATATATATATATGTGTATTTACAATATATATATATATATAGATATATAGATATACATATATAATTAAACCAAATCCGACTTTACATTTTGGTACCTGAACTATCCTGAGCTGATCTTTCGGAACCTTTCGGGGCCCGAACGCGCGTTTCGGGGCCCGATTCGGGGCCCGAACTCCTCTTTCGGGGCCCGAGGAGGCACAGCAAGAGAACATGAGAAAACAAGGTGAAGAGATAATTAAAGATGTAATAAAATTTTAGAAATAGAATAGAGCAGGCATAACACGAGAAGTAAGAAATCAAGGTAAAAAGGAAGTCAAGAGATGTACGGAGATGTATGTATATATATATATACATGTTACAACACGGCCCCAACATAGACCATCATAGACCTCCGTGGAACCCATAAAGCCCACCAAATGACCCAACATGACCCAACATGGGCCCAACATAGACCCAAAACGGCCCAACAATGGTCCGACATAGCCCTCCAATGCCCTCCAAGCGCCCCCAAAATGAACCTCAACCGAAAAGTTTTCGGTTGGGGTTGATTTTTTCATACCAAAGACCTCCATGGAACCCCACATGGGCCCAACTTAGACCTCCAATTGCCCAACCTTAGCCCGACATACCCCTCAACGTGGCTCAAACAAGATCAAAAAAGGACCTTCACAAAAAGACGATTTTTGGTGATTGTTCTTTTTTCTTTTGCAGAGACTTCCATGAACCCCCATATGCATTCCCACAAATTCGTCCCCAAAACTGGAGCTCAATTTTTTTTCAACGCCAACTGGAAATTTACCATATAGGAAACCACATCAAGCTAAGCTGGAACATTGCAAAAAGTTTGCAAACGGGACAAGGGAGCAGCAATCACATTTGTGCCCTCGCATGCACCGCCTTAGTTGAATTTGCCTTGCACATACCCAAAACCCATCTTGGTCCAACGCATTACACCAGAAACCAAATCCCAAAGTCTTTTGTGCAAGTTAGCATCGAGCCCCGAAAGACGAATTCGGGCCCCAAAAGATAAGTGCATGCACCAAAAGAATCCAGAAGACAAGTTCGGATTTATCCTTTTACATTTCCGTATACATCTCTATATATCTCTGTACCTTGTTTTCTCATGTTCTCTTGCGGTGCCTCTTCGGGCCCCGAAAAAGGACTTCGGGCCCCGAATCGGGCCCTGAAACGCGCGTTCCGGCCCCGAAAGGTCCCCAAAGATCAGTTCAGGATAGCTCAAGTTCAAGTACCAAAAAATAATTTCGGAATAGTTCGGATTTGGTTTAATTATATTATATATATATTGTATAGACACATAGATATATATATATATGTAAATATATATATATAACATATATATATATACATACATTTCCGTACATCTCTTGACTTCCTTTTTACCTTGATTTCTTACTTCTCGTGCTATGCCTGCTCCATTTTGTTTCTAATATTTTATTACATCTTTAATTATCTCTTCGCCTTGTTTTCTCATGTTCTCTTGCTGTGCCTCCTCGGGCCGGAAAGAGGAGTTCGGGCCCCGAATCGGGCCCCGAAACGCGCGTTCGGGCCCCGAAAGGTTCCGAAAGATCAGCTCAGGATAGTTCAGGTACCAAAATGTAAAGTCGGATGTCTATTTTCTTAGCTATATAATGCTATATATATATATTTATTTATTTATTTATCTATATAATTACAAAGGTTTTTTCCTCACATCCAAGGGTTCAAAAGTAATCATGGGTCACATGTTATACTAGTGGCGCTGATCTGTTCAATTGACATTGAGCCATTTCGAAAAAACCGTGAGTCAAAGAAGCTGAACTTGGCACTTGGCTTGAGAGTTACTTTCAATATATAGCGCTACTCTTAAATTTACTAGAGAAGAACCGCCATCCGGATTACTTACATTCCGGATGCCAGAGCCCACAGTGGATCCCACAAACTATTGAAATCAGAGTAGGCCCATGATTTCGCGACAGAACATACCTGAGTTCTACCAGGTTAGACTTGCGATGGATCCTACTTTGTCCAAGTACTTTTTGCGATGGATCCTACTTTGTCCAACATTAGTTTGCGATGGGACCTACCCAAATCCATCTCAAAATGATGCCAAATCTAACTGTGGCCATGGTATGTGCTAGCAAGGTTTCACATGATTTGTCTCAAAACTCTAGGGTTTTGAGTGTTAGGCAACAGTTTGGTTAGAGATGGATTTGGGTAGGCCCCATCTCAAACACAGCCTGCCAGTATTAGGGGTATTGGTAGTGGACATGTGTCTGAAAAGGCTTGCCAGTCCAAATCAATGCTTAGGGATAAGCCTCACCCAAATCCATCTCTAAGTTGAATTTCAAAAAAGCATCTCTACCACATCCATTTGAGACAGATGGCACAAAATCCCCCAAATTGTTTGAGACAAGTCCTTGGTTTCCAATCAGTCTCACCTGAAGCACTTTGAGATGGATTTGGGTAGGTCCCATCGCAAACTAATGTTGGACAAAGTAGGATCCATCGCAAAAAGTACTTGGACAAAGTAGGATCCATCGCAAATCTAACCTGGTAGAACTCAGGTATGTTCTGTTCGCAAAATCATGGGCCTACTCTGATTTCAATAGTTTGTGGGATCCACTGTGGGCTCTGGCATCCGGAATGTAAGTAATCCGGATGGCGGTTCTTCTCTAGTAAATTTAAGAGTAGCGCTATATATTGAAAGTAACTCTCAAGCCAGGTGCCAAGTTCAGCTTCTTTGACTCACGGTTTTTTCGAAATGGCTCAATGTTCATTGAACAGATCAGCGCCACTAGCATAACATGTGACCCTTGATTACTATTGAACCCTTGGATGTGAGGAAAATCTCATTACATACATGTATGTGCATGTCCGTACATCTCTTTACATCTAATTTATTTCGTTTTCTTATGTTCTCTTGCTGTGCTTGCTCGGGTCCGTTTTCATTTCTGTAATCTCAGGACATCTCATCATTTCTGTTCATCTCTTTACTTTGTTTTCTCATGTTCTCTTGCTGTGCGTCCTCGGGCCCCGAAAGAGGAGTTCGCGCCCCGAATCGGGACCCGAAACGCGCATTCGGGCCCCGAAAGATTCCAAAAAAGCAGTTCAGGATAGTTCACGCCCCAAAAACCAGATTCTGTTTTGGTATTTTTAGATATATGTATTTATTACCAGTAGTACCGCACAAGGCGGTGGCGGAAGTTTCAAAATCAGGAAACCTATAGGAAAGGTTGGTTGTTGTGAATCACGGATGGCAGAGCGAAGCCACTGATGGATCGAAAGGTGATTGATGTCTCCTCTCTTTCTCTGACTATCTACCTACCTACCTACCTACCTATCTATCTAGCTATGTATCTATCGATCTATCTATCTATCTACCTATCTTTCTATCTATCCATCTATCTACCTATGTATCTATCTATCTATCTATCTATCTATCCATCTATCTACCTATCTATCTGTCTATCTATCTATCTATCTATCTATCTAATCTATCTATCTATCTATCTATCTGTCTACCTGTCTATCTGTGGTGCAGTGTCATTCAGTGTAAGGTAGTGTTGTGTAATGTAGTGAAGTGTAGTGGAATGTAGTGTAGTGTAATGTAGTGTAGTGAAGTGTAGTGGAGTGTAGTGTAATGTAGTGTAGTGTAGTGTAGTGTAATTTAGTGTAGTGGCGTGTAGTGGAGTGTGGTTTAGTGTAGTGAAGTGTTGTGGAAGGTAGTGTAGTGTAGTGTAGTGTAGTGTAGTGTAGTGTAGTGTAATTTAGTGTAGTGGACTGTAGTGGAGTGTAGTGGGGTGTAGTTGTGCAGTTGTGCAGTTGTGCAGTTGTAGTTGTAGTGTAATGTAGTGTAGTGTAGTGTAATGTAGTGTAGTGTAATGTAGTGTAGTGTAGTGTAGTGTAGTGTAGTGTAGTGTGGTGTAATTGGGTGTAATTGAGTGTAATTGAGTGTAGTGTAGTGGAGTGTAGTGGAGTGTAGTGTAGTAGAATGTAGTGAAGTGTAGTTGTAGTTGTAGTGTAATGTAATGTATTGGAGTGTAGTGTGGTGTAGTGGTGGTTGTAGTTGAAAATGCTACAAAACCCTCACGTTTTGCTCACTTTTGACAAGGTCCACAATCCCTTGCGCCTGCCACGCGAAACGACATCTGACCTCCAAAAGTGGTCCGTACATGGTGTGTTTTGTACATTTTGACTTCGAAATGTGCTTCGCGCCACAACAACGTGCACTTTTTCGACATCTCAACTTCCAAAAGTGGTCCGGACCTGGTGTGTTTTGTACATTTTGACTTGGAAATGTCGTTCGCGCCACAACGACGCGCACTTTTTTCGACATCTCAACTTCCAAAAGTGGTCCGAGAATGGTGTGCTTTGTACATTTTGACTTGGAAATGTGCTTCGCGCCACAACGGCGTGCACTTTTTCGACATCTCAACTTCCAAAAAGGTGGCAGAGAATGAGTGTGTTTTTAACATTTTGACTTCGAAATGTGCTTCGCGCCACAACGGCGTGCACTCTTTCGACATCTGAACCTCCAAAAGTGGTCCGTACATGGTGTGTTTTGTACATTTTGACTTGGAAATGTGCTTCGCGCCACAACAGCGTGCACTTTTTCGACATCGCAACTTCAAAAAGTGGTCCGACAATGGTGTGCTTTGTACATTTTGAATTGGAAATGTGCTTCGCGCCACAACGGCGTGCACTTTTCCGGAGCCACAAAACCACAAAAAAACACAGTGTTTCGCGACTTTCCTACCTTTTCGCGCACCTGCATCTTCTTTCTTCTGATCTTTTCTCTTCTGACTCTTCTCCCTGCTGACTGCTTTTTCATCTCTCCATATTGTCGGAAGTTTGACTTCCAAACTTCCTTCGATTATTTTTAAATATAAACAATTATTTCCAGTCGCACCGCATAAGGCGGTGGCGGAAGTTTCAAAAATAGGAAAACTATAGGGGAGGTTGGTTGTTGTGAATCACGGATGGCAGAGCGAAGCCACTGATGGATCGAATGGTGATTGATGTCTCCTCTCTCTTTCTCTGACTATCTATCTATCTATCTACCTATCTATCTTTCTATCTATCTACCTATCTATCTACCTATCTATCTATCTATCTAGCTAGCTATCTATCTATCTATTTATCTATCTATCTTTCTAGCTAGCTAGCTAGCTATCTATCTATTTATCAATCTATTTAACTAGCTAGCTAGCTATCTTTCTTTCTATTTATCTATCTATCTGTCTTTCTGCCTTTCTATCTAACTATCTATCTATCTATCTATCTATTTATCTATCTTTCTTTCTATCTTTCTATCTAATCTATTTAATCTATTTAATCTATTTAATCTATTTAATCTATCTATCTATCTATCTATCTATCTATCTATCTATCTATCTATCTAATCTACCTACCTATCTTTCTATCTACCTACCTAATATATCTATCTATCTATCTATCTTTCTATCTATCTATCTACCTATCTATCTATCTATTCTATTCTATTCTATTCTATTCTATTCTATTCTATTCTATTCTATCTATTCTATCTATTCTATCGTTTCTATCTAATCTATCTATTCTATCTATTCTATCTAATCTATCTAATCTATCTAATCTATCTAATCTGTCTAATCTATCTAATCTTTCTAATCTATCTAATCTATCTAATCTATCTAATCTATCTAATCTATCTAATCTATCTAATCTATCTAATC
>CAMXCT020001812.1:15877-28377 GCA_947184155.2 Cladocopium goreaui
ATCTATCCATCCATCCATCTATCTATCTATCTACCTATCTATCTAATCTACCTATCTATCTGTCTATCCACCTATCTATCTATGTATCTATCTATCTATCTATCGATCTATCGATCTATCGATCTATCGATCGATCGATCTATCTATCTATCTTTCTATGTATCTATATTTCTTTCTATCTATCTATCTAGCTAGCTATCTATCTATTTATCTATCTTTTTTTCTAGCTAGCTAGCTATCTATCTATTTATCTATTTATCTATCTATCTGTCTTTCTGTCTTTCTATCTATCTATCTATCTATTTATCTATCTATCTATTTATCTATCTATCTATCGATCTATCGATCTATCGATCTATCTATCTATCAATCAATCTATCAAACTATTATCTAATGGAATCCTGAAAATTCAGTCCACGTTTTAAATCTGAAAATATAGAATCCAAAAATCTAAACAAATAGAATTTATGTAAACAAAAAAACTAAAAATATAGAATTCAGAAAATTCAGAAATCTCAAAAAATCCAGAGAAAAAAATAAAATCTAAAAAAATAGAATTGAGAAAATTCAGAAAATCCAAAAAAAAATAGAGTCCAGATTTTTTTTGGAAATTTTAAAAAATAGAATCCAAAAAAACAAATCTAAACAAATAGAATTCATTTAAAATAAAAATAAAAATATAGAATTCAGAAAATTCAGAAAATCTTTAAAAATAGAACCCAGAGAAAAAAAAAACAAAAAAAAATAGAATTGAAAAAAAACAGAAAATCTAAAAAACAATAGTCCAAAAAAATAAAATCTAAAAAAATAGAATACATTTTTCAAAAAAAAACTAAAAAATAGAATTCAGAAAATTCATAAAATTTTAAAAAAATAGAATCCATATTTTTTGAAAATCTAAAAAAATAGAATCCATTTAAAAAAAACTAGAAATAGAATTCAAAAAATTCAGAAAATCCAAAAAATAGAGTCGATAAAATTCTTAGAATCTCAAAAAATAGAATCCATAAAAAAAACTAAAACTATAGAATTCAGAAAATCCAGAAAATCTAAAGAAATAGAAACCATAAAATGTTTAAAATCTAAAAAAAAGAATCCATTAAAAAAATAACAAAATAGAGTCCAGAAAATAGCAACTTATCAGATATTTATAAACTCGTTAAGTGCCTGAAGTGAAAGTATCTATCGTTAGGGGTCTCAGCAGGGTATGCTTCAGGCCAGTGTGCCTAAGCGTACCTGCCAGGACCAGACCGTACCTTGGGACACAAGGTATGCTTCAAGACCAGCAGGTATGCTTAAGGCCAGTGGCCTTAAGCGTACCCAAGCTTTGCTTGGACTGACAATAGCTGCAAAAGCTTGGGTACGCTTAAGGCCACTGGCCTTAAGCATACCTGCTGGTTTTGAAGCATACCTTGTGTCCCAAGGTACGCTCTGCTCCTGGCAGGTACGCTTAAGCCCACTGGCCTGAAGCATACCCTAGACATCTCTATAGATGCTATAGTGGGATATGTTACCTGTTCAAAGCTTCGGTAGAGTTACATAAAGTTCTCAGGGTCTTTGTTTTGAGCCCAAAAGCGGGTGTTCATTTGAGTTTATTCTGAGCCTGTGTTGGGGCCACGTTCGCATACGTTGGCATTTTTTAAACCAACAATTTCTGTGCTATCATGTGCTTGGTCTAAAAGAAACAAATTTTATATATTTTAATCCAGCCTTGGGCCCATGTATGCCCGTGTTGGCAAATATGTTGGCAGATATGTTGGCATATGTAGTGTAGTGTAGTGTAGTGTATAGTAGAGTAGAGTAGAGTGTAGTGTAGTGTAGTGTAGTGTAGTGTGTTGTATAGTGTATTGTGTAGTGTGTTGTGTAGTGTGTTGTGTAGTGTGTTGTGTAGTGTGTTGCGTGGTGTGTTGCGTCGTGTAGTGTGGTGTGGTGCAAGGCAATTAGTGTAGTTGTAGTTGTAGTTGTAGCCGTAGTTGTAGCTGTAGCTATAGTTGTAGTTGTAGTTGTAGCTGTAGTTGTAGCTGTAGCTATAGTTGTAGTTGTAGTTTAGTGTATCGTAGTGTAGTGTAGTGGAGTGTAGTGTAGTGTAGTGTCCTGTGGTGTAGTGGGGTGTAGTGTAGTGTAGTGTAGGGTAGTGTAGTGCAGCGTAGTGTAATGTAATTACTGTAGTGTAGTGTAGTCTTATGTAGTTGTAGTTGTAGTTAGTGTGATGTAGTGTAATGTAGTAGTATGTAGTGTAATGTCATTAGTGTAGTGTAATGTAATGTAGTTGCAGTTGCATTTGCAGTTGTAATTGTAGTTGTAGGTATAGTGCAGCGTCATTCAGTGCAGTGTAGTGTAGTGAAGTGTAGTGTAGTGTAGTGTAATTACTGTAGTGTAGCATAGCCTGAACGTAGTATCGCTGTAGTTGTAGTTGTAGTGGAATGTTGTGTAGCGTAGTTTAATGTAGTGTAGTGTAGTGCAATTAGGTGTATTGTAATGTAGTTGAGCGTAGTGGAGTGTAGTGTAGTGGAACGTAGTTCAGTGTAGTTGTAATGTAGTGGAGTGTAGTGTAATGTAGTGTAGTGTAGTGGAATGTAGAGTAGTATTGTGTATTGTAGTGGAGTGTAGTGTAGTGTATTGTGGTGTAGTGTAGTGGAATGTAGTGTAGTGTAGTGTAGTGTAATGTAGTGTAGTGTAGTGTAGTGTCGTGTGGTGTAGTGGGGTGTAGTGCAGTGTAGTGTAGTGTAGTGCAGCGTAGTGTAATGTAATTACTGTAGTGTAGTGTAGTCTTATGTTGTTGTAGTTGTAGTGTGTGTGATGTGGTGTGATGTAGTGTAGTGTAACGTAGTGTAGTGTAGTGGAATGTAGTGTCGTGTAGTGCAGTGTGTAGTGTAGTGTGTAGTGTAGTGTGTTGCGTACTGTGTAGTGTACTGTGTAGTGTAGTGTGCTGTGTAGTGTGTTGTGTAGTGTGTTGTGTAGTTTGGTGCAGCGTAGTGTTGTTTAGTATGTAGTGTAGTGTAGTGTGTGAACACATTCCAATTTTATGATCCCGTGTAAAAAATACGACATGGGAAAATACGATGGCCGGACATGCTTGGCCATCGTATTTTCCCATGTCATATGAGCCACCGTTATTTATGGCTTAGAGGAGGGTGGCTACGCGGTGTGCGGCATTTGTTCCAGAACAGACAACGGCGTGCACTTTTTCGACATCTCAACTTCCAAAAGTGCTCCGAACAATGTTTCGACTTTCCTACCTTTCCGCGCATCTCAGCTTCTTTCTTCTGACTCTTTCTCTTCTCTGATCTTCTCTCTTCTACTCTTCTCTTCTTTCTGACTCTTCCCCTCTGTGCTTTTCATCTGTCCTGAGATTACAGAAATGAAAACGGACCCGAGCAAGCACAGCAAGAGAACATAAACAAAATAAATTAGATGTAAAGAGATGTACGGGCATGTACATATATGTATGTATATAGATAATCGCAGGAAGTTTAGAAGTTAAACTTCCGACAATATGGACAGATGAAAAGCAGAGCAGGGAAGAGGCAGAGAGAAGAGAAAGATCAGAAGAAAGAAGAGTAGAAGAGAAAGAGTCAGAAGAAAGCAGATGCCGATGCGCGAAAAGGTAGGAAAGTCGCGAAACACTGTGCTTTCCCAATGATTTGGGGCTCCGGAGGGTCGAAAAGTAGGCTCGCTAAAGCGGCGGGCGCGGAGCCAGCTGGCCAGATGAGAGATGAAAAGTTGCACGCCGTTGTGGCGCGAAGCACGTTTGCATTCCTGCAGCACCTGCTGCGTGATGATTATTGCACAAGTTGATAATGATCAATCATCCTGATCAAGCACAGGTAATTTCCACAGATGATATGTTATTTGCGGAGACGTTCGTGCGTGCACGGGTTTTTACGCACATGGCCCACTTCGCACGCCTTGGGTTTCTCAAGTAGATCAGCGCTATAGGACGGTATAACACATCCAAAAATGCAGAAGTAGGTTGTGAAAAGCATATATTTTGAGCAGGCTTTGGTACGGTTAACGCATGATCAAAAATGATAAAAAATATCGAAATTAGGTTGCGTTTTGGTTGTTTTGTGGTGGTATCCATATAAAGGACCAAATGCATAAAACAAATTCAAAACATAAGCCAACCATGCCAAAGCAATGCAAATAACATCGCATTGTGTGTTTGACATGAACTGCAAGCATCCCATGCACATCAATATGCGTGCAAAATAAGCGCAACATGCGCCATGCACTTGGTGTGCAGGATAACCATATACCAAAACCGCATTCAGAGACAACATAAACGAATCCAAGGTTTGTGCACCTCAAAAAATCAAATACTGTACATGATCAATTACCTTGGGCATACCTTGAGGACACCCCCCTACATGCCCATACATACATCGATATAACCCAAATGAAGCACGTGGACTTCAATTGCAACATGTCCAGATGTGTATAGACATGATCATGTTCTTGAGGATTGTTTAGGTGAATCCACCGAAGCTATCCATATTATCCATATATACATATATGATAATAATTGATAAACAATCTGAACTCAAGGTCAGGCCCGTACAAGGATGTAGGGCATCATGCACAGTCGGTTGCTTCTTTTCCACCAGCTAATTGAATCCGAGTACTGCAGGATATGGCATTTCGTATGTCCCTTGGGTCTTGTGCTATGTCAAAGCACGCACTTTGTGACCCAAAAACCTGATATTTTGGACAAAGGCAGCCCTATTTTTTTACGTAAAATTTGCATACTTTTGGCGTAATGGTGCACGCAAATTGAACGTAAAGTGAACGTAAAGTGAACGTAAAGTGAACGCCTTGGAACGGGTACGGGTATTATCGCGTACATTACGGGTAGGTACGGGTACGGCAATTAACGTACCAGCACGGTATTTAACATATCTATTACCGGTATTTACGTACATGTACGGGCTCATTTTTTTGTTTTTTTTGAACGCGCTTAAAGCGTGAGAAATAGGCGTCAAAGGGCTATCAAGCAAAGAAAAAAACATCTGTAGTCGCGACCGGTTGTTTTGACGGCTGAGCTGAGCAAACACATGCTGCCATTCGACAGCTGTGCAGCGGATGACGCAGACAGGATGCTCAACAAGGTAAAGTCGCGCTTGTCGGATATGTGTATATGTGTACATGTGTCGCTGAATGTGTTTTTTTATATGTATATATATATATACAGTAAATTTCAGTAAATATATCCATACAAAAATAAAACACAAAATGATGTCTCATGCACCCATGTAGTTGCATGCTCGTGGGCCATCCTCGTCAGAAAAAAGGTGGCCGGCACCGTGATTCTGCAACCCACGGTTGATTCGCATGGTGATCCCCATGCATCATTATGGACACATCCATATATGCATGTATATTTACGTACATCTGAAGGGGTGGCGCTCATGTGCCTCCAACAATTTATATTTCAATATACAGTGCATGAGAAGTATATATATAACACAGTGAATCCTTCATATCATACATCCAAAAATAAAAACCCATGTATATGCCGGTATGCCATATGCAGATCTACATGCATAAATAAAAATACGCATGTCCATTATATATTATATATATGGTTCTATTTTATACATGGTGATTAGATATATATGATGGTGATTATGTGCATATATATATATATATATTGTGATTATGTATGCAAAAACTAATGCACTATATACATACAATGCACCATATATATATGTATATATAATGCACATGGAACCGGATCCGGCCAGGCATGAAACAGTCCAAACGGGAATTAACGGCCCGCATAATAATTTTTGAACTAGATTCCCAATGATCAATCATTTTCATTTGGAGCAATGTTTGGCAACCAAGCAGGGTTGCAGGTTGTGCCAGGAGAGAGGGCTTAGGAATTTCACACGGTCGAGTGCAGCCGACTACAGCCGACCAGCCGACTACAGCCGACCAGCCGACTACAGCCGACCACAGCCAACTACAGCCGACTACAGCCGACTACGGCCGACTACAGCCGACCAGCCGACTACAGCCGACTACAGCCGACTACAGCGATACAGCCGACTACAGCCGACTACAGCCGACTACAGCCGACTACAGCCGAGCAGCCGACTACAGCCTACTACAGCCGAGCACAGCCGAGTACAGCTGAGTACAGCCAACTGCAGCCAACTACAGCCGACCACAGCCGGCTACAGCCGGCTACAGCCGACTACAGCCGACTACAGCCGAGTACAGCTGAGTACAGCCCACTACAGCCGACTACAGCCGAGAACAGCCAACTACAGCCAATTACAGCCGAGCACGGCCGACCAGCCGAGTACAGCTGAGTACAGCTGAGTACAGCTGAGTGCACAGCTGAGTACAGCCGACTACAGCCGACAACAGCCGAGCGCAGCCGAGCACAGCCAAGCACAGCCAAGCACAGCCGAGCCGCCGAGCACAGCCGAGCGGCCGATGACAGCAGAGCACAGGGGCCTTGCAGGAGCAGATTTCCACCAAAGCAGGCTAGCAGTAACCAAGCTTAACAATTTCTGACAATGAGAGCCATCAGATTCCAAATAAAGTGACATGGTTTAGTTGCATTCGATCACGTGACATTCCTTGGCCTCCTCTCCTGCACACAGCTAATTGTAGCAAAAGTGGATCATTTGAGTGCCTGGTTGAACTTCCACAGGTGTTTAGTTCAAAATAAACGAGTCGAGCACAATTCCAAAGAACCAACTCATAATTTGACATACTTTGACCGCGTTTTTCATGCAACTATTGAGGGTTTTGGGTACGCAAATTCTTTTAACAAATTAGTAAATTTATTAAGCCTAAGTAACATTAGTGAGTTTGGAGACTAAAGGTAGCCTGCATGGGGCTGGTTGACCCTGTAGAAAATACGACACGCATCCAAATGCCATTCCGAACAAAAAGAAAAAATATCCAAGTCCCTTCTTAACTTCGAACAGCATGCTTCACAGTGGAGGTCCCCCAACTGAATTATAATTGCACGAACTTGCCATCAAAACTTTCAATTTGCGGATCAGCATTTGGCAAATTTGCTGAAATTTATGGCCAGTCTGAGTCTGGGGACATAATAGTTTCGCAATGATTTGCATTAAGAATATTTGCTTGTGAAAGAACCTGCTTGCATGATATATCATGATATTCATTTGAGATCTTTCTGCCTGAGACCATATATCTATTGAGACAACCTGCGCACAAGCACATGTACTTGTGACGCTTATTCACTTTTCTAAAGTATTGCATGTGGTTTCTTAATAACTTGAGAATATTGGACTGAAATCAAATAAAAATGTATACGACATGTAACTATTTACGACTTATTTGCATGTATTTAGTTGGCACATTCATGCAGTGTAGTTTCAATAACCTTTAAAATAGTTAGTTGAAAGTTAGTTCGCGGGACTGTTGGTGTCAAAAGCGAGGTGGGGAAATACGATGGTCGGACATGCTTGGCCATCGTATTTTTCCGCGTCGTTAATGCCCAAATTATTTTGCAAGTGACTGTGAAAGTGAAAGTGAAAACTGAAGGTTACTTTTTGCTTCTATTATATATATACATAAAATATGAGTAGTGAGTTGGATTTGCTTGAGTTGTATTTGAATTTACTTGAACATAGGGACCCAAGGTTTTCAGATGTTTTTGCACCCTATCGGGGTTTTGGTGAATTTTCAGAGCATATGAGATTTCTGGAAATTGGACAGATTTATGCCGGTGGACTGAAAACCGTGCTCGTAAAACTAACGTCTTTGAGAACATGCAAGTACGTTACTAACTTCTTATTTTTCATGAACCGCTTCCAATTAAGTTACTAACTTCTCTAACCACTGGGGTGGGGTGGGGTGGGGTGGGGTGGGCTATAAACATCCTTTCTAATAACAGCTAGAGATCCAAAACCGATTCAGAAACTAAGATTCAGAAACTACGGTTCAGAAACTATTTCCACCGATTCAGAAACTATCACGAGTCAGAAACTGTCACGATTCAGAAACTAGGGCGATTCAGAAACTATCGCGATTCAGCAACTATCGCTATTCAGAAACTATCACGTTTCAGAACTAAGATTCAGAAACTATATCACGATTCAGAAACTACCACGATTCAGAAACCACGATTCAGAAACTGTCACGCTTCAGAAACTAGCGCGAGTCAAAAAACCACTATTCAGAAACTATCACGATTCAGAAAGTAGCGCGATTCAGAAACTATCACGATTCTGAAACTACGATTCAGAAACTCCGGTTCAGAAACTACGATTCAGAAACTACCGCGATTCAGAAACTATCGCGATTCAGAAACTATCCAGCTTCAGAAACTGAGGATAAGATGGTATCAAAATTTCCACCCCCATGGAACTTCAAACTGTCCACAAGGATAAGATGATATCAAAATTCCCACCCCCATGGAACTTCAAATTGACTTGAACTGCCCACAAGGATCAGGTGATATCAACGTTCCCACCCCCATGGAACTTCAAATTGTCTTGGACTGTCCACAGGGATAAGATGATATCAAAATTCCCACTCCCATGAAACTTCAAATGGACTTGGACTGTCCACAAGGATAAGATGATACCATTAAATTCCCACCCCATGGAACTTCAAATACCCACCCCCATGGAACTTCAAATTGACATGGACTGCCCGCATGGATAAGATGATATCAAAATTCCCACCCCTATGGAACTTCAAATTAACTTGGACCGTCCACAAGGATAAGGTGATACCAAATTTCCCACCCCATGGAACTTCAAACTACCCACCCCCATGGAACTTCAAATTAACTTGGACCGTCCACAAGGATAAGGTGATACCAAATTTCCCACCCCATGGAACTTCAAACTACCCACCCCCATGGAACTTCAAATTGACATGGACTGCCCTCATGGATAAGATGATATCAAAATTCCCACCCCTATGGAACTTGAAATTTGACCTACACTTTCCACAAGGATCATGTGATATCAAAATTCCCACCCCCATGGAACTTCAAATTGGCTTGGACTGTCCACAAGGATAAGATGAAATGATATCAACATTCCCACGCCCTTTGGAACTTCAAATTGGCTTGGACTGTGCACGAGGATAAGATGATATCAAAATTCCCACCCACATGGAACTTCAAATGGACTTGGATTTTCCACAAGGATAAGATGATTTCAAAATTCCCACGCCCATGGAACTTCAAATTGTCTTGGACTGTCCACAGGGATAAGGTGATATCAAAATTCCCACCCCCATGGAACTTCAATTTGACTTGGACTTTCCACACGGAGAAGATGATATCAAAATTGCCACCCCTATGGAACTTCAATTTGACTTGGAGTGTCCACACGGATAAGATGATATCAAAATTCCCACCGCCATGGAACTTCAAATGAACTTGGACTGTCCACAAGGATAAGATGATATCAAAATTCGCACCCCCACGGAACTTCAAATGGACTTGGACTGTCCACAAGGATAAGATGATACCAAAATTCCCACCCCATGGAACTTCAAAATACCTACCCCCATGGAACTTCAAATTGACTTGGACTGTCCAACACCACTTGAGGGAAGTGATCATGAGTTTCTTGGTAAAAAGGATGCAAATCTGATGAGTTTCTTACGTATCTGGCACTCAACCCTGCAGTCATTTTGCTGGTGCTGGCTTGGAAGTTGCAACCATATCACATAGGGGAGGTGACTGCAAATGAATATTCAGATTCAAAAGCAGCATGTTGAACAATTGTAATCCAATCCCCTTTCATCACGAGTTTCGCATTTCCAACTCCCTGTTCCTGTGCTTCCCCGGGTTTAGTATCCGACTCCCGGTTTCCAACTCCCTATGGATAGTTTCCGTTTCCGAATCCGCGTGTCGCGTGTCTGTCAGTTTCCGAGTCTTAGTTTCCGAATCCGTGTTTCTTAGTTTCTGAATCTTAGTTTCTGAATCCGCGTGTTTTAGTTTCCGAAGTTTTCCGAATCTCTTAGTACGAATCCGCGTGTTTTGGTTTCCGAATCCGAATCCGCGTTTCTTAGTTTCCTAATTTTTGGTAGCCGAATCCGCTCTTAGTTTCCGAATCTTAGTTTCGGAAGCCCCGTCCTCCTTAGTTTCCGAATCCTCTGTTTTTATGTTCCGAATTCTCGTTTCCGAATCCGTCCGTGTCTGTTAGTTTCCGAATCTTCGTTTCCGAATCTGCGGTTTTAGTTTCCGAATCTTAGTTTCCGAATCCGCGTGCATGTTCATTTCCGAATCCATGGTTCTAGTTTCCAAATCTGCGCTTGACCGCGTTACTAACTTCTCCACTTGCATGATGGGGTGGGCTATTAACGTCTTGTTTACTAACAACTTCCAACTGCGTTACTAACCTATTCTAACCACTTGCATGAGGTGGGGTGGGGCGGGGTGGGCTATTAACGTCTTTACTACTAGCAACTGCCAAGTGCATTACTAAATTTTCAAATTGCAACTATGTTGTCGGCTCTTGTAACACAACTTGCAACTACGTTGTTATCTTCTCGATCAAGGTCCAACTACGTTGCCGACTCTTTAAAGACAACTTGCAACTACGTTGTCGGCTCTTGTGACGGAACTTGCAACTACGTTGTTTTCTTCCCGATCAAGTTCCAACTACATTGTTGGCTTTAGTATCACAACTTGCAACTACGTTGTTATCTTCTCGATCAAGTTCCAACTACATTGTTGAATTTTTAACACAACTTGCAACTACGTTGTTATCTTCTTTTTGGTCCTACTGGTACTATTGATGCAGCATGGTCTGCATCAAAGAATTACATTCCCAACAGTTTGTCCTCCCAAAGCCGCGATTTACTGTTGCACGCAAAATCTTGGCAATGGAGGTACATAAACCGCAGTGCCATTTTGCAGCAGAAGACGATTGAAGCATTGAAGCGCATCTTCTGACGAAAAAGTGCTGTTTTTCAGATTCCACGAAAACCATCCGATGAAAATGAGCTTTTACTGTGGTAAAACGCGAAAACGCCCAAATTTTGGTTTCGCCACAGTGCCATACTCATTTTTTGAAAACACGTGCTTTTACGAACATGGTTTCCGGTCCGGCGGGAAATTTATGCTTCTGACCCTCTAAACAGCAAACCCACTAAAAGAACAACAATTTGGACTTTAACCCTTACAAATCCTCGCAGCGTTTCATGCCAGTCTAGTTGAACTTTGATGGAAACTACTGGGACCAAAGAAAGTCAGTTAAGACTTGTGTGAAGTTCTCTGCATTTCCTATGTCATTGCTTATGTGCTTCCGATGCGGTGTATAGGCACTTTATCTGCAATTTTTCAGACTTCATGTAATTGTGCTAATATTACATGAAGCTTTTACCAAATTACATGAAGGCACATGACGTTTTTCAAAAATGCAAATGCTGTGCATTTAAAACACATCAAAGGTGCACAATAATTACGTGCGAC
The DNA here is from genome assembly GCA_947184155.2 of Cladocopium goreaui. Classification (NCBI taxonomy): domain Eukaryota; class Dinophyceae; order Suessiales; family Symbiodiniaceae; genus Cladocopium; species Cladocopium goreaui. The sequence goes on from CAMXCT020001812.1 coordinate 27,303, forward strand.
GTTGCACAATTTCTTCGTCACATTCGTTGTGAAATCCACAGCGTCTTCATTGATGAAGTCTGGTATGCGCAAGAAAATACATGAGACCTGACACACACACAAACACAAATACATGCACAAGGTCGGCACAATTGCAGTCTTTTGAACATCATCTCCGACAAAGTTAACTAGTCACTAGAGATAATCTCATGTATTGTATATTGAAGACAGTCTCAAGTAAAGTTCGTTGAATTGCGTCCCAAGTTCCCTTAAGGCAGTCTCATATAAAATTCAACTGGGGTGTGTCTCAAGTAAGTCCATTGAAGACAATCAAAAGTAAAGCCCACGGAAAGCAATCTCCCGTAAAGGTTATTGAATATCAGCTGAGGTAAATTCATTGCATATCATGTCAAGTAAATTCCATTTGAATTGAATATCAAGTAAAGTAAAGTCCATGGAAAAGAATGTCAAGTGAAGTCCATGGAACTGAAGTTCAGATTAAAATCATTGGACATATCCAGACGTAAAGTTCAGTGAAATGGATCAAGTAAAGTCGACTGAAAACATTCTCAAGGGAAGTGCTTTTGTAATTAGATCAGCCGACAAGTATATAAAGCACATGTAATTGTCATCAAGCATTTTCTCAAGTAAGGTCATGCGTAGCACTTGGCAGCAACAAGTCCGTTTATCCATCCTTTGTGACTTTAGCTATGTTTGCTGATATCATATATAATCCAAATTCTTGTGGACAACATTTTTTCAATGAGTTCACGCATGTAACATCTTGAAGGCAGAAGTTGTTGCCTTTTTAAAAGGCATGTTTCGGGACGTGAAGAGTTCCACTTGTTTGTGCGCGGTGCTCTTTTCCAGAAAGAACAAAACTGTTTTGAATCAGGGGTCTTGATATTTCACGCAAACTTTTGCGGATCGTGCTTGGAAAAAAACGATTCCATCTCAATATTCCCATTTATTTGCATGTTTTAACCAAAAAATGCCACTAGTGAATTGCCAAGTTTACTGTTTTTTGCCTCTAAACTTTTTAACCTTGCAGACTGACGGTATAGATTCTGTATAGTGCCCACGTTTTGCTTTCACA
>CAMXCT020001812.1:33377-63377 GCA_947184155.2 Cladocopium goreaui
CCCATTGTGAAATTCCTCGTTTAGCAGATTCTTCCTCTCCAAAATCAGCGGCCACGGCCTGTGCAGTCAAGATCTGGCTGATGCTGCTGGCCTTGGCAACCATGGTCCCACCAATCCAACCATGTTTTTTTGACATACGATAGATATCAAAAGGTGCAAAACTGAGGGCATGCGCAAAACTGAGCACATGAAAAGTTGCAAGCTGACAAAAAAACTTGAAGGATGAGCAGTCCAAAAAGTCTTGCCCCACTGTTGGTTCTCACAATGTTGCGGAAAAAAACACTTTCCACATCAGATTCCAGAATAGCGCATCATTTTCACCAACTGCTTCGTACTGCAAACAGCCACAAAGCTAGTGATCGTGACTTTTCGCCACGCGGATGCACATGCATACAAAGAATTGTAAACAGTAAGCCCCAGCCTTTCAGGTGCTAGGTTTATAAGCTGTGCTCCTCACTTGCATGCTAGACATGCTAGGACGTTTCCAGGACTTGTACACAACATACGTTAGGTATGGCCCGCTATCTAAATCGTGCAGCGTGTCACCACCGCTTCGCTCATTCTTGCATCCTTGATAGCCTCATTTGGACACAGTCAAGTATATACTAAAGTGCATACTCATGAAAAGACACCAATTCAATCACAATGGCAACGAAAAACCAAGCCTATGCACACAAAAGTATCAATGCTCAAGCTGGGAAGCACAGGGTAGGATAATTGCAATCAAGGAGCTCTTGAACTGATTTATCAGCGCTGCTTCAAGAAAAGCAGCCCCATGTGAGTTCGAGGTCGCGTAAAGAACCAACATATAGTCAAATGGATCCTTTGAAGTGACATATCCAAAACGACGGTTGTGAAAGCGAACAGAAGCATCGTGTGTCAGGCCGAACTTGAACGTCATGGGTTTGTTGGCGGAATACAGCCGTTGAAACGTGTTGATTGAATGTTCCAACACTCTCCCTGCCGTTGCTGCTGGTCTCGGAAGCTGTAACCATAGGACAGGGTCTTTTTCAATTTTCCGAAAAACATCCATTGACCGTGGCAGATTTCTCAAATCATCATATTGCATGTAGTGGTCCTCAAAAACCGAATGAAGTTTCAACTCACTGGTTTGTGGTTCTTTCTCAGAGTGATCACCTTCTAGTGGTAAATTCTGGAACTTCACAGGGTTTGGGTCCACTGAAATCGAGGCAGTGGACCTCACCGTTTTCACACGTTTGTGTTCCCAAGCATAGGGTCCCAAGTCTGCCTCAGATAATGTCAGGGGAAGATAATACCCAAAGTGAAGAAACCATTTCAAACACTGTGTTTTTTCAAACGCTGACCAGTGCCAATAGGGGAGCACACATGGTTGTTTGCGACAAGATGCCGACCGATGGCAGCTCAAGAGTTCAATAAGCTCATCATCAGAAGCGCCCATGGCATGGTGGGCCAAGTTTCCATCTTTGGTTTGGCTGTAACTTTTAGTGACCAAAAAATTGTGAGCATTTGGGAAGTGACCCTTAGGTTTGAAGTATTTTGGTTTTGATATCTAAGCCCCAAAGTTTTGCAAGTGCGTTCTTGCAAGATCCATGCAACACTGCAACACAATTGGATGATAATCAGAGCATATCAGAGCCAACAACTTGTCCTGACGACACAAAGGTTGTTGATGGATGGTTTTGTCCATAACTGCAGCACATGAACTGAAAAGGCAACAGTCGAACATAATTGGTTGTAGCTTGACTTGACCAATTCCTCCTGGGATCCTGGCTCCTTCGCCGATGTTTGCTGCCAATCGTTTGGCTGATGCACCAGCCACACCTGGCAGTTGCAGTTGAGGACGGTTTACGGTCACATTGGGAAATGAGAAAACATGTTGGTAGAAGGGGTCATTGAACTTGAAGAAGAATTCTTAACCTTCAAACAACAATCCACTCAGGAGTTTTCTTGAGGTAATACTAAACAGCCATTGTTGCCAGCTGACTTTTTCTCCCCATCGCTGAGTTTCGAATCTTGAAATGGCAGAGCCATCAACACCCTAAGTCATCATTGGCGCTTCAGAAGCAACAGGGTTGGATCCCATGTCGAACCAACATTTTTATTTATCAACTATATCGGAAACAAACCAAAAATTTTGATATATCAGGAGGTGTTGAGTTATTTGCTCACATGTTTGTCATCCCGTCGACATTCCAACAGCTTTCAGAGCGTCCAAATCATATTTTCTCATGATTCTGGATTGTACCTAGGTAATACAATCCTTTTGACACAGGAAATTGTAAAGATCTTCATTTGGATCTGAAAAACGGTATCCTGAGCAGCATGGATAGCCCAAGCTCATCACTCTTCCTTCGCAGGAATGTCCTTTTCCACCTTCTTGAAGTGCTTTTTTGCAGTCCTGGGCAGGTGAATAAGTATTGGATCCCCAACCATCTTTGGCTCGTCACATCTAGCTGACTGGCAGACTGAAAGGAGTTTGGGCGAAAGAAAGTGCTGGCCGGAGTATTGCAGAGCTTGAGGTCGTCACCGAATCTTGGCTTCACTTTGCGATACTTTGGTGCACCTAGGCTAAGAGAAAAGTGGAATGCTGATCAAAATAAAATCGTGTTCCAAAAAAGTTGCATGGTTGACCATTGCAATCCCAGGAGTAAATTCCAATGAGCCACTCAAAGGTGGAAAGTTTCATGGCCTTCTCAGCTTCGCGTTCCCACCTTGCAGGCATGTTTTGGCACATGAGGAAGGCAATAGTTGATGCACTAAATATCACTAAATGATTTCATGCGATTGGATTTCCAAGCTTCAAGTCATCTTAGTGCTACTTAGCTACTCAGGATTGTGATCATCCCTTTCACCCTTCGCAGCAAGATCTCCCAGCATGTTGTACTGCGTGTCCAAGGTTTGGAGGTCGGAGTTCAGCTGGTGGACGGCCCTGCAGTGAACACTTCAGATTCAGCTTCAGAGGCTGCGAAAGGGCACATGATGGCTTAAAGAAAAACACTGTTGCATGGTAGCTCCATTGATTTAAACCTAGAAACTTTTTGGCCGTAGGGCAATCTGTGAAGTTCTTTTGCAAGTCTGCCATCAACCCTCGCACTTTGGCGCATTTGGCCAACACAGATTCCACATGCTTGCCGAACACATCCTTGGCCCTGGTTGCCTGCCACGAAAGATGTCATCACATAAACATGCAAGTATATAGGCATGCAGATAACTATGCAGAGAGATATAGAGATATATAGAGGAATCGATAAAGATAATCTCAAGGCCTAATGTGCAGAGTAGCGCATGCATTTGAAGAAGACAGTCGGTTCAGAAAGTATCACAAATTAGTGACATGTCAACCCTGCAAAATCAATTTCACTGCCTGTTTTGTTGCGGCAGCTGCAGCCGAAGTCATTGCCGTTGCACGACTTGCATCAGCATCCACCCGGGTGAGCTTAACGCTTCCCAACGTTGCTGGTCCCTCATCCTGCCAGGTCACTGGGAAGAGGATTTGATGTGGATTGGATTCATTTGAACGATGAAACTCGGCACAAAGCTTTTGACTGCATGGGAAGTCATAGAGCGATCACCTTAAGAACTGGTACAACGATTGTGTGTGAATATATGGGAGTAAATTGGATCTTTTTGAACAATGGGCTTTTATCATTTTCACCCATGAAGTGGCGACTATATATATTTGATCGAAGTAACCTGTGAAAATTGTTCAGCTGATGGACCACAATTCATCCACATCCCTTACCAATGAAATTGCAGTTCCAGAATGTTTGACTTAATGCATGATGGTCCTCACCAAGTGGAGTGGATCCGCCTCGCAAACTTTGATGGCGCCGTCGATCTTCTTCCTTAGCACATTGGCCAGGAACAGTAAAAAACAAAATAATACTAACAGATCATTACGAAGTCGTATTTTGGATTCCAACATCTACCACATAAGATTGAAGGAATACATGTGTGGGACACTGGGTTTTCACTTGTATGCATGAAAGGGTCTTGTTCCACTTCAGAACCTTAGACATATCCTCCCGGGAGTACCAGCCGTTTCCCACGTTGCTCGACTTGGAGTCCGACTTAGTTCTGGTCGTTTCCTTGTACTTGATGAAGTGATCCTGTCAGGAAAGATATGCGGGGTGCAATGCATCTTTACTTTGGCAAAGTCTGGAAGTTGGAATGTGAATGGCCAAATCTATGGAGATTGACACTTGGAAAGCATTGATACAAAAGAAGGTTTGGGTGATGGTCTCCTTCGAGAAGTTGCATGCCTCAAATTGGCGTGCAAGCTTCATGTGGTCACCGTTTTTCCACTCGTTGTGGAGCCAGTCAGGAACCTGTAAACGGCCACCCTTTTTCACCTCACACAATCTTCTCAACTTCGCTTTCAGCGCGTTCTCTTCCTTGGCATATTGACCATGACAATGGCCACCAAGATAGGGCAATTCACAAGTTGGGTTTTTCCACATATGTATTTTTTTTAATGAAGTGTTGGGCCATCAAGAATATACGTTAACCCAAATGTTATGATGATATATTTGCCCAAGAAAAATATGATAGATATTATATAATTGAGTCTAGTGTCATTCTTCACCTTCTTAGCTTGATCCAAAAGTTCCTCCACAGAAGGGGCATCAGGATCGGCTTCGCCAATCTTGGCTGCTTTAACTTCATCAGGACCTGAAGCATCATCCAAAGATCTTTTCCTGGAGTTTCCATCCTCACTTGTGGCAAGCGCCCCGCCAAGGAGCTGCATTGCAAGGGATGAATCGATCTCCCCATTCCGGTACATGCCCATGATGCGACTTGTGACCTTGGCAAACGCTTGGGCTGAGGATTAGCAAGGGATATGCAAAACCCCAACCCAAGGACTACTATTATCTGTTACTGCTTACATTCAACCCTATATAACTGAATAATCTTGTTGGGAACAAAACTCCAGTAACATACATGTTAAATTGCTATAAGTCAACTGTATTGTCTTTGGGGTTGGTCAAGTTCGAACAGAATTGTCAGCTTCTCAGCATGGTGCTAGAAAATTACAGTTCTACTACCTGTGTACCAACGCACTGTTGGCATATACCAGTAAGAAGTCGATACCCAAAACACATATTTTTTTAGTGTCGAAGAGCTGCATGAAACCATAACAAAGTTTTAGTTATGACATAATTTACCATCAAAGGGCATCATCCTGACTCTTCGAAACTGAAGTAAGCTCTGACGTACTTGGGGAAGTTGGCGCCGGTGATCCTTTCGACCCAGACGGGACTGACAAAGCATCTTCCACCTGGGAATCCGTTGCTGGCACCGTCTCGGCATCGTAGAGCTTTTTATTCTGGGGAGTAGCCTCAGGAAGCAATGGACAGAACAAGCAAACCCTCAAGCCACCCAATACGCCTTTGAAACTAGAACTGTTGTAAATGATGGACACAAGGTCAAACTTAATAATCCTGGAATGCTCAGATGTTTCTATTCCATACCCGAAGTCAAGAGATAGAAGAACTCATGCCAAACAAATCAACATTGAATAGGCGTTGGCAGTCAAGTGCTCCCCTTATAGATTCTGAAGCTAGCATGTCTGACACCATAAATGAGCCCAGTCAGAGCCAACCAAAGCAGCCAAGAGACCACTGGTCGAGAATTGTCATTCAGCAACTCTTCCAAGGACTTTGCCTCAGAGGATCAAACTGGTCTCTTGAAAGAATGGGGACGAGAATGGATCGGTTTTGGAACATGCATGCAGTAGCAACAATCAAAATCATACTTCTTGGTTGTGTGCCGGGTTTCAAGCCACGCAGTTGGCAGGGCTTTGTTGTGTCCAAAAAAATATTCAAAAACATGTTCCTGACACAAGATTATCCCAAATCACTGAAACAGGGCCCCAGCGGTACTGGTTTGAGCATCGAAATCAACCAGTTGTCGTTCCAGCTCCTGAGGGATGTGGTGGTGTAGCCCCAAAAACATATATAAAAATGTAGGCCATTCGTTGCAAGAGTCATCAAAAATCAACCACTTGCATGTTCACACCTTCCAAACTTTGAATTAACCCCCGATGCTCCTGTAACTCCTCGAGATTATCAGGAAGTTTGGCATCAGAATCCAGCAGAATATGGGATAAGCCACGGGAAAGATCTGTAGTGGAATGAGCACGGGAAACCATTGTCCGGGCTGTATCAGCACGGCACAACATACTCAGGGGCTTTTCAAAGGAACTCGCGATCCCAAAATGCTTTCACAAATAAACTTTATTTGGTTGTCGTGCATGCAAATGATCACAAGACCGCTGCCACCAGCTTGAAGATGTATATCATGGATTTCATCGTGAGCAATCAATGAACCTGATAATTTGCGGCTCAACATTTTCTCCCCAAGACCAAATTGGATATAATTGGATGAATTGTGCCCTATGTAGAGCTGGCCTTCGAATTTGCGAAACGCTGGCTGACCACAACTATTGAAATTTGTTGCGAAGTGCCGGTCCCGAAAACGTAGCTGGAAATGATCTTAGTTTAATATAAATCCTTCAAATCTCAACAAAAAGTTATCTTAAATTCATTGAAAAAAACATAGGTTTTATGCAAAAAAAACATAATCAATTATGGGTATTTTACGGGGTTTTATGGGTATTTTACGGGTTGATTACGGGTCTCCAAATTATGGGTATTTTACGGTTTAAAAAGATAGGTTTTTTTATGTTTGGTTACGGGTTCATTACGGAACGATTATGGGTTAAATAAAAATAGATGTTTTTTTTTAAAAAAAGTAAGGTTAAATTAAGTTTCGCTACGGTTTTTTTACGGTTGGTTACGGTTGATTATGGGTTACGGGGTATTATGGGTTAAAAACTCTGAATTTGTATCTTGAAGGTGTTTTTGATGATGTTGAACTACATGAAATTGCTATTGCCTCTTTCGGGACCGATCGGCAACAAAGGAACCTTGACAGCGCAGCCTAGACTCCTTAGAGTTTTCGGGGAATGTAATCTCTAAACTCTTCGGGAATCTTCAAATCTTTCCCGGCACGGACATAGTGACACACCTGGCTCATATGGGCCTCATCCCACATATCATCAAAGCTCATCTGGCTAAAGGTTGAGCAGGCTGGTGGAAAGACCGCAGGGCTGATTGGCATGCCGGTCTTTGTAGAAATCAGACCGTCAAACATCTCCACCAATTTCTGTCCAAACTTGCTGGGATAGTGCCTTAGCCCGGAGCTGCGATTCTAGAAGACAGAGCTGCATGGCTCTAGCGATGACCTTTGAAATTGTTGAATCCGTTTGTGATATATTTTTTGTCCAACATAAAAGTATATAACTATAAGCTCGATTCCTGAATTAATTAGGTTTCCCACTATATACGGTTCCCATGTGTTAACTGAAGAAATATATTGGCGATGGTTGGGATTGGTGAGCAAGACTGTGACCCCACCAAAAGCACAATGCAGAAAACATATCTTGACATGTGATTGGAACAAATAAGCCCCTCACTCACTCGAGCGTAAGGCCTTTGTGCCTTTCCACCTCTTCTTGCCTTTGGAATCTATGTAGTGCTCTACCAGTTTCTGATGGCGGCCATCTTTTTCAAGCTCTTGTTTTTTCTTCAACCACTTCTTCATGCAGAATTTCCCAAGGTTGAGTTTGGAAATGTCAGGACTGTTTGACAGCGCGTAATGTTTTTTCGGAGTAGGTCCTCCGTAGTGGATCATGTGCCAGCACACTTTGCTGACCTGAAGCGAGCAGGAATATCAAGACAATTGTTGGTTTCAAAATGGGTGAGCTGGAATCCATATTGTAGGAATTGTTCAACAAATATGGTGGTAATATAATAAGGACCAAACAGTGTTCAACTTCCACATGGGTTCTAGTATGAAACAACAATTCCAAATTACTTTTTAATACCTAATAAGGATAAGTATCAAATTATATCGAATGGAGAAACCCAGCTGTTGATTCTTTAAGGATGTAACCAGATAAAGTCCTCCCGGGTCCCCTCCACTCTAATTTGGGTGCAGAAAATCCCGTGTGTCCCAAACAGCATGGTTTCAAACTGCCTGGCTGCCTAGCTTAGGTTGCAGGGTGCACCATACCAACAATTTGCGTAACTTGGACTGACAAGATCTGGATATGGCAAATGGGATGGGTGAGGCTGCTGGTCAAGGGACAGCACCATTACATTGCTGAATCATCATGACCAGTTCTCGAAATCTTGGGTAGAACTCAAAGAATGAAGAATGGGGTTGTTCCACCACCACGCATCCGTTGAGGCAAATCGCAACCATCATCAGAAGTATCATCCTAAGGACGGAACATTGCACACGCACACACACACACCCACATAAAGAAAAAACAATTTTCCCCAAACACATGGTTTGCTGATCTATTGTTCCCATATCCACATGTGCATGCATGCAACAACATGCATAATACAGTTGAAGCTCCGGCTAGCCAAGCAGTTTCCTTCCCGAACACTACGAAATTCAGTGTTTCCAATGGAAGAGCATGCTGACCTTGATGAAGTGCCAGAATTTACAGTGGTCCAAGAAGAACACTTTAAACCAAAGTGTGCAAGCCATCCCAACTCCTCATCACCGCAGAGCATCACAGACAGAGCGGTCCTGAGTAAACAGGTGCAATATGCACTACGCAAGATCATACACGAAAAGAGCAAAGCTAATCAAACACTGACTATAAAAACATATTTGTGCAACAGCTCCAAACTTCTAAACTGAAGACATTACAACTATTAGTGAAACAGAGCAAACAATATGAGGCTAGGTTCGCAAAACCAGCAGGCGTACACAAATCCATTGGATTCTGACCACCATCCCCCTTGTCCATATAAAGAAGATCCATCTTGGCAGATCGCATCTGGGAACAGCGAAACATGCGAGTCATCTCTGCGCGACCTGCAAAGGTCTCCACAAATGAGAAACTCGAATGGTCCTGCAAATCAAGTGGCCATGGGATGGTTTGGGGAGGTTATGTGACCAGGCTTGGGATATAGAATTGGGATTGAATATCAAACATTATAGAATGGGCTAGCGCCCGGGTGCCGCCGACCCCCCCTATTTGGGGGGTCCTGCAGAGAGAGGGAGAGAGATAGATAGATGGATGGATGGATGGATAGATAGGGAGAGATAGATAGATAGAGAGGGAGAGATAGATACTCCGACGGCATCCGACGGCATCAGCGGTTCAGTGGGTCAGTGGCGCGTCGCTTCCGGCGGGCCGTGCTGAGGTCGATGGTGGTACATGGTGGGACGACATGGACATATATGTTTTGATATGCCCCAACATGCCGCAATTCAATCACAAGGTGCAATGTGTATGCAATGAGTATGACGCTACAAATTTGAAGTCAGACCTCAGTTCATATTTTTAAGCATATTTGGCCTCCTATCATTGTATGATTGGTGGTAGAGTATCATTGATTTTGAAACTCAGGGATAATCAAGGGTACTGATCTCCGGAAGCTGCTGAGCTTGCCGCGCCAGGGCCACGAGTTGTGGCGCCTCATCATCGCCTTTTGCGGGCTGGCAAACGGCAGGCTTGAACCACCATAAAAGGACAATGCCGGGGCTGGCAAATGGCATGGGAGCTGCAGGGAAGCATTTGGGGGGTTTTGCGGGCTGGCAAACGGCAGGCTTGAACCACCATAAAAGGACAATGCCGGGGCTGGCAAACGGCATGGGAGCTGCAGGGAAGCATTTGGGGGGTTTTGCGGGCTGGCAAACGGCAGGCTTGAACCACCATAAAAGGACAATGCCGCGGCTGGCAAACGGCATGGGAGCTGCAGGGAAGCATTTGGGGGGTTTTGCGGGCTGGCAAACGGCAGGCTTGAACCACCATAAAAGGACAATGCCGGGGCTGGCAAACGGCATGGGAGCTGCAAGGAAGCATTTGGGGGGTTTAGGCTTGAACCACCATAAAAGGACAATGCCGGAGCTGGCAAACGGCATGGGAGCTGCAGGGAAGCATTTGGGGGGTTTTGCGGGCTGGCAAACGGCAGGCTTGAACTCCCTGAAAAATAGATGGCAGGGGCATGTAGCTGTAAGAGTTGTTGCCTTGGAGGCCTGCGGAAGTTTGGAGGGTTTCAGGCCGGTCAAACGGCAGTCTTGAACTCCCTGAAAAACAGATGGCAGGGGCATGTAGCTGTAAGAGTTGTTGCCTTGGAGGCCTGCGGAAGCGTTTGGAGGGTTTCAGGCCGGTCAAACGGCAGTCTTGAACTCCCTGAAAAACAGATGGCAGGGGCATGTAGCTGTAAGAGTTGTTGCCTTGGAGGGCTGCGGAAGCGTTTGGGGGGTTTGAGGCCGGGCAAACGGCAGTCTTGAACCCCCTGAAAAACAGATGGCAGGGGCATGTAGGTGTAAGAGTTCGGCAGGAGCATGTAGATGGCTGGGGCATGTAGCTGGCAGAGGTGTTGTCTTGATGGCGTGTGCCTTTGCTTGCGACCCGAGAGCCAAGTTCCACACCTCCGGTGGTCCCAGGCGCCGCCCCTGCCTTGGCAAAGGCCGGGGTCGGCGGATATGGATATGATATAGGTACATATATGGTACATGAAACTATCCCACATTATTTCAGGAGATTTCAGTTTAAATGACAAGATGTGCCAGTTTTTTGGCCACGAATGGTCTGATTTGGACAGCCAACATGTGGATTCAACGAGGAACAAATGGGAGTTGGTCAGCCAACAACCAACATGGGCTTTGAAGCCAAACAGCTGGATTCGATCGTGAAGAAATGGGATGCTCAACAAACAAGAACACGGAATTCACCAACAAATCGCATCATTCAATAGGAATGAATGACCAACCTATGGTTTCTATGCATTTTTTGACCGTTGCCTTGAGACCTGTTGTCACCGGAGGCTGCATTTCTGCAGCTTAAACGGCTTAGCAGAACCATGCGGATTTGATGAGATTTGGCATCCGATGGGGATGTATATAATGGGATATCACCAACATTTATGGGTAATCACCAGGAACACCACCAGGAAACTGAACCAAAGCACATTGAACGTGGCTAGCAGTGGCAGTTCCATGATCCGGATATTTTTCTGGGGTTCCTGTGGCACTGAACGCACCGAAAAAGGGTTGAATTGGTTGAATGCTACCGTTCCGCCTTTGTCTTTGGTTCATCATGTCGACTGCTGCAGGCGGGATTCTGAACATGTAAAAGAGAAGCCATTGCTGCGGCCGGAAGGTGCCCTTGAGCCATTGCTGTGGCCTTGTGGTGGCTTTTGCGTGCGGGAGTGGCGCGTGTTGGGCTTGTTGGGGTACCTTGTCCCTGCGGAGCTATGCGACTTTTGGAGCGTTTGGAGGGTTTTGGAGGGTTTGAGGCCTGGCAAACGGCAGCCTTGAACGCCTATAAGAAGCCATTGCTGCGGCCGGAAGGTGCCCTTGAGCCATTGCTGTGGCCTTGTGGTGGCTTTTGCGTGCGGGAGTGGCGCGTGTTGGCTTGTTGGGGTACCTTGTCCCTGCGGAGCTATGCGAACTTTTGGAGCGTTTGGAGGGTTTTGGAGGGTTTGAGGCCTGGCAAACGGCAGCCTTGAACGCCTATAGGAAGCCATTGCTGCGGCCGGAAGGTGCCCTGGAGCCATTGCTGTGGCCTTGTGGTGGCTTTTGCGTGCGGGAGTGGCGCGTGTTGGGCTTGTTGGGGTACCTTGTCCCTGCGGAACTATGCGAACTTTTGGAGCGTTTGGAGGGTTTTGGAGGGTTTGAGGCCTGGCAAACGGCAGCCTTGACCGCCTATAAGAAGCCATTGCTGCGGCCGGAAGGTGCCCTTGAGCCATTGCTGTGGCCTTGTGGTGGCTTTTGCGTGCGGGAGTGGCGCGTGTTGGGCTTGTTGGGGTACCTTGTCCCTGCGGAGCTATGCGAACTTTTGGAGCGTTTGGAGGGTTTTGGAGGGTTTGAGGCCTGGCAAAAACGGCAGCCTTGAACGCCTATAAGAAGCCATTGCTGCGGCCGGAAGGTGCCCTTGCGTTTGGAGGGTTTTGGAGGGTTTGGTTAGGCTTGTTGGGGTACCTTGTCCCTGCGGAGCTATGCGAACTTTTGGAGCGTTTGGAGGGTTTTGGGGCGTTTGGAGGGTTTGAGGCCTGGCAAACGGCAGCCTTGAACGCCTATAAGAAGCCATTGCTGCGGCCGGAAGGTGCCCTTGAGCCATTGCTGTGGCCTTGTGGTGGCTTTTGCGTGCGGGAGTGGCGCGTGTTGGGCTTGTTGGGGTACCTTGTCCCTGCGGAGCTATGCGAACTTTTGGAGCGTTTGGAGGGTTTTGGGGGGGTTGAGGCCTGGCAAACGGCAGCCTTGAACGCCTATAAGAAGCCATTGCTGCGGCCGGAAGGTGCCCTTGAGCCATTGCTGTGGCCTTGTGGTGGCTTTTGCGTGCGGGAGGGGCGCGGGTTGGGCTTGTTGGGGTACCTTGTCCCTGCGGAACTATGCGAACTTTTGGAGCGTTTGGAGGGTTTTGGAGGGTTTGAGGCCTGGCAAACGGCAGCCTTGAATGCCTATAAGAAGCCATTGCTGCGGCCGGAAGGTGCCCTTGCGTTTGGAGGGTTTTGGAGGGTTTGGTTAGGCTTGTTGGGGTACCTTGTCCCTGCGGAGCTATGCGAACTTTTGGAGCGTTTGGAGGGTTTTGGAGCGTTTGGAGGGTTTGAGGCCTGGCAAACGGCAGCCTTGAACGCCTATAAGAAGCCATTGCTGCGGCCGGAAGGCGCCCTTGAGCCATTGCTGTGGCCTTGTGGTGGCTTTTGCGTGCGGGAATGGCGCGTGTTGGGCTTGTTGGGGTACCTTGTCCCTGCGGAGCTATGCGAACTTTTGGAGCGTTTGGAGGGTTTTGGAGGGTTTGAGGCCTGGCAAACGGCAGCCTTGAACGCCTATAAGAAGCCATTGCTGCGGCCGGAAGGTGCCCTTGCGTTTGGAGGGTTTTGGAGGGTTTGGTTAGGCTTGTTGGGGTCCCTTGTCCCTGCGGAGCTATGCGAACTTTTGGAGCGTTTGGAGGGTTTTGGAGCGTTTGGAGGGTTTGAGGCCTGGCAAACGGCAGCCTTGAACGCCTATAAGAAGCCATTGCTGCGGCCGGAAGGTGCCCTTGAGCCATTGCTGTGGCCTTGTGGTGGCTTTTGCGTGCGGGAGTGGCGCGTGTTGGGCTTGTTGGGGTACCTTGTCCCTGCGGAGCTATGCGAACTTTTGGAGCGTTTGGAGGGTTTTGGAGGGTTTGAGGCCTGGCAAACGGCAGCCTTGAACGCCTATAAGAAGCCATTGCTGCGGCCGGAAGGTGCCCTTGCGTTTGGAGGGTTTTGGAGGGTTTGGTTAGGCTTGTTGGGGTACCTTGTCCCTGCGGAGCTATGCGAACTTTTGGAGCGTTTGGAGGGTTTTGGAGGGTTTTGGAGGGTTTGAGGCCTGGCAAACGGCAGCCTTGAACGCCTATAAGAAGCCATTGCTGCGGCCGGAAGGTGCCCTTGAGCCATTGCTGTGGCCTTGTGGTGGCTTTTGCGTGCGGAAGTGGCGCGTGTTGGGCTTGTTGGGGTACCTTGTCCCTGCGGAGCTATGCGAACTTTTGGAGCGTTTGGAGGGTTTTGGAGCGTTTGGAGGGTTTGAGGCCTGGCAAACGGAGCCTTGAACGCCTATAAGAAGCCATTGCTGCGGCCGGAAGGTGCCCTTGAGGAGCTATGCGAACTTTTGGAGCGTTTGGAGGGTTTTGGCTATAAGAAGCCATTGCTGCGGCCGGAAGGTGCCCTTGAGCCATTGCTGTGGCCTTGTGGTAGCTTTTGCGTGCTGGGCGTGTTGGAAAAGTTCCACACCTGCGGTGGTCCCAGGCGCCGCCCCGGCCTTGGCGAAGGCCGGGGTCGGCGGATAACTATCCATATTACCATATCCATATATGTATAGTTCAGGTCCTATTATGATGATTATTATATATCTATAGTTCATATTATAGTTCATATATGTTCATATCTATATGTTATATATCTATATGATCTATATGTATAGTTACGATGATTATACCCATCAGCCCCTCAGGTCCTGTTGATGACGGAGAGCAGCTCGCTGTCCCGCGTCTTGTCCTCCATCCCCGCCTGGCTGATTCTCTTCGCCCTGGGCGTCATCGTCCTGGCCGACCTGGCGTAGAAGGAACGGCTTCCGGAGGTCATTGTTACCACGTTGATGGGTAAAAAAACATGCAACAATTGTAAAATGGTAATCCATGATGGCCAGTAAAATGAGGTTAACCCATTAGTTTAATGATGACCATGTTTGTTTATTAATGTTTGAACCACATTAGTAATTTTGTGGACAAACAATTCAAGAAAATCACCATGTTGAATATGTAAATCAACTATTTCTATGGCCATTGTCAATAGCGAACTTTTAAATTACCAAAGGGTGAATATTTAGTGGTTCATTTGCGTCATTTTATGGTCATGGAATGAATATGGAATGGATGTTGAATGGATCTTTAGTTAATTTGATGGATCTTTATGGATCTTTATGAATCTTTATGGATCTTTAGTTGATTGTTATGGATCTGCAATGGATTATTATCGTTTCTTGGAGATCTAGATAGTTTTGAGGTAAACATAGCATAGTTTGTTCGCGCTTGTTATGGTGTTTGTAAGAATTGCTGTTGGTGAATTCGCATTTTGCTTTTTTGTCTGCTTAAGATCTGTTGATATGATTAATATTGTTTAATATCGATGGAGTTTGTTTTCGATGGAACCATCAACCAGAATCAGAAAATGTTCTGATGCCTGTTTGCACGCAAGCACTGTTCTGTAAACAACTACAGGGCAGACAGGGCGTGAAGAGCACTCAGCGCAATTTGAGGGTGTCGACCGAATTGTTTGGAGCCTGGTTCAATTCTTGTTCTGGACATCAGTTTCTTTGAGTTTCTTTGGCCCTGATCCTGCGGAATCGGAAATGGCAGCAGGAACCAGGAGCCAAACCAATGACTTGGGTCGACACAAACCAGGTGGATGTTCACGCTGTCTCTCCTGCACTTGGTTTGAAAAAAGGTGCAGACGCCGATGCGCTGTGGATGGTGGATGGTGGAAATCTAAACTATGTGAAAAGCCTGCAGTAGGTGGTGCCTACAGCCAAATCCCTAAAATGATCTTCCAAGGGATTGTGATCAGCGTTGCAAAACAAGCCAAGCTTCGGTTCAACCATGGCCTTTCGGGGATGTGTTGTTTGCAAATTCTTGGTGGCCTATCTGCTAAGAAAACATCACAAGATCCGACAAATGGAAGTTCAGGACGTGGCTCTGGAAGATGAAAACTAGCATTGATTTTGCTCAGCGCCCATAGCCAGTGTGTAGCCATAGAACTTTGCATTTTACCCGGTTTTACCCCATTGCTTTTAGTATGTTTTTTTTCAGAAATCCTGAACCACCGTAAAATAATGCTTGAAAACCTGTGAAATAAATGGGATAACCCGTAATAAACAGTATCAACTGGTGATTTCGTAGCCATCCACAGTATCAACTGGTGCTTAACCACCGCCCCGGCTGAGGTTCTTTATACATCCCTTCCCTGGCAAGACGTATCGTGGCGTCGCGCCATTGCAGGGAGCCCCGTTTCGACTCACTGAATGGGTACAGTTTTTCGGCCCCTAGCAGTTATAAATGGTTAGAGATGTGCTTAATGTATCAAACAATGTGGTTAAAACAATGTGATTCATGGTGATGAATGGTGAATAGTGGGTTAATAATTGTGATTCATGGTGATTTTCATGGTAATGTGGGTAATTTGCAATGTCATAAACTGCCCATTTTCCTGGGAATGCTTTGTACATACCTATATTAATTTATGGTGATTTTCCTGGGGGTCCGTATTGACGGGATTAGGCTAACATGGTTCATCCATGATTCTATGATCCAAAATTGGTGAAACCATGAAGTTTCACGCACCAACTGGAGATACATCATTCTGGGTAAATTATCACGACCTCACTGTTCTCCCTCACTATAATCATAGTTAGTAAGGGGAATCATCCCCAAATGGCTGCAAGATTCAGGTTAGTGAAATATTATAATTTACCCAGGTACATCCCATGATTTTGCCCAGGAGAGACAAAGTTTCATCATTTAACAATGTTCACCACCAAATTGTTCATACCATTAATTCAATACCACAATAAATACTAAGGTTAAGACTGAACGGTTGAGACTGAAGAAAAATACAATATACAAAATTGTTCACTGCGCTATTGATATGTTCCAGTGAATACGGCTAATCATATCCTATTCCAATGGTACTGGTATTGTGAATCGGGTTATGATAATTGTTAATATGTTGTTTTCCCCGCCCGTTAGCCAAATATTTAGCTTTCTGTGCAATAGGGTTATATAAGTTACCATCTAGCCATGGACAATCCCTTATAAATGGTTGTTTTAATGAGAAAATCATCTATAAATGGGCCATGTTCCATGGCTATGTTAAATAACCAGAGGGTATATTTGTTTACTTCACATGTGCTTATCCAAATCAATATTTTAAGCAGCATCAACCACTATTAACCATCCATTACGAACCAATTGCCACAATGCCATTGAACTATAGCGCCATTGTCTACCTGTCTACTTTGTTTATACATGATTACCATTAAATACCGTTGTACAGTAATCCCATGTGAAATATCACACATTTAAGTTGATCTTAATGTTAATGCACTGTTGGTTAGTACATGTTAGTCCATTGCATTCTAGCAGTAACACGGCCATATGTCTATTAGCAGCCAATATTACTTTTCCTATACCTATATATATATATATATACATATACATACATATACATATTGTACTCACCATTAAATCTCCTATCGGCCACTATAACATATATATATATATATATATGCATTTATATATATATGTGTGTGTATTATATCTATTTGATATACTTATGATATACCATATATTTTATAAATCATGATATAAATCCCATGATTTTCCATAGTTTTTCTATAGATATACCATCCCCAGGTCTGCTGCCTGTGTGGCCTCCGGTGGCTTCTTCAGCCTCCTGGAGTCCGACAGCGGAGGCACCGTGGCGCAGGCGCCACGGGTTTTTGACAGATGGCGCCACAAGGGCTGGAAAAGGTGGGAAAAAATCTGGGAAAAAACTGGGAAAATGGTGATTTAAGGTGTTTTTATGGTGATTTCATAGGGATTTTCTGGGTTTTACTGGAGGTTAATAGTGATTTTATGGGATTTAACAGGTTCTAATGGCGATTTCACGTGATCTAGTGTGATTTGACGGGTTTTAATTGTGATGTCATGATCATTTTTCACAGTGGTTCAAGGGGATTTCATGGGATTGAGATATATTGTTTCATATATTGAGATATATGGTTTACTAGCTGGTTTATGGTGATATTGACATTGTTGAGGTTTAAGGTGACACTCAGTTCGGCCACCACCTTGAGGAGGTACCCCTGACTTCGGAAACCTCCAAAGATATGACTTTCGGAGGGGGCCACCAACCAGATTTTTTTTTGGATGTGTGATGTCTTGTTTTTGGCGAATCAATGACTCACAAAAGATCGCAGAACATCAACTTAATGTTGGTTCCTGATTAGTGTGAGGCCCCACCCTCCCCCTAAACAATATCTGGACTCTCTTTAAAGTGGAAAGTCAAAAATTTTCTTCCCAGGACTTCCCAGGAAAAAACAAATCCTCACTTCAGTACCCACAGCTTGCACAGCTTGCTACAATAGTGAACCCAGCAAACAAACCTACTAAAGTGAAATGGAGCCTCTCCTGGTCCAGGGCCTTGGAAAATTGCGGAAAGAAAAGCTGTTCCTTAATAAGGGTTTAATAAGGGATTTGCTCCTTTGGGAAAGGCTTGGAGTTTGAATTTGGCAATTGCTGTTGGAAAAGGCTTGCTTCTCTTTTGGGCTTCCAGGAGCTGCTCTGGCACAGCTTGCTGCAATAGTGAACCCAGCAAACAAACCTACTAAAGTGAAATGGAGCCTCTCCTGGTCCAGGGCCTTGGAAAATTGTGGAAAGCTGTTCTTTAATCAGGGTTTAATAAGGGATTTGCTCCTTTGGGAAAGGCTTGGAGTTTGAATTTGGCAATTGCTGTTGGAAACGGCTTGCTTCCCTTTTGGGCTTCCAGGAGCTGCTCTGGCACAGCTTGCTGCAATAGTGAACCCAGCAAACAAACCTACTAAAGTGAAATGGAGCCTCTCCTGGTCCAGGGCCTTGGAAAATTGCGGAAAGAAAAGCTGTTCCTTAATAAGGGTTTAATAAGGGATTTGCCCCTTTGGAAAAGGCTGGGAGTTTGAATTTGGCAATTGCTTTTGGAAAAAAGTCTTCCTCTCAGCAATTACAGTTTGTTTTTTTTCCAAAAAGAAAGTCTCCCATTTTTTTTGCCACAGAAGTGTGCCCTCCAAACAATACATGGGTTTCAGAATAATTTGGAAAATTTGCCACAATAGTGAACCTAGCTAATCAGAGACCGACATTTCCAATAAGCCGCACAGGCACAAGAAATGGAAAACATTGGTTTTGAAACCGCAAACATCTATTGAGCAACCGAACAACAACACCAACGACAACAAAGATGTGGTTTTGGCCTATGAAAGATGTGGTCTCAACATGTGATGCCGATCACAAATTCCATCACAAAACCACCATCGGTTTGGTGTGTGAGAGTGATGAAACATGATGAGATTCTGGAAGCCCGCCAGGAGCTGTTTGATCAAGACGATGAGTCAGCAAGCCTAAGTGGTGGTGCAGGTTGCAGTAGGTTAGTTACAACATGGTTTGGATGGTCCGAGAATCAAAAAACACATTTAAAATCATTAAAACAATCGCCAGAAAAGAGAAATAAAAAGAAATAAACAGACATGAAAATAAAAAAATGAATAAACAGAAATAAAGATAAATAAAAAACAATTAAACTAAATAAAAACAAATAAAAGAAATAAACAGAAATACATATACAAAAAAGATAGTATTCAAATGATTTTACTTTATCCTGTTTAATCTGTTCAGGTTGAAGCCTATCAAAACTGATTTCGTTTTGACAACGCTGGCCCTGCGGTGCCAAACGTCGGACAACAAGTGACAAAAAAGGCACATCAGGAACCAATGTCGTGTTTGGTCACGTGTAGCCACGCACCTCATCGATCCATCAAAACAAAGTCAGCACGATTCAGCACGGGTAGGGACAAGCAATGCAAAGGCCGGACCAAACGTGGACGCAAGGAAAGGATTAATTCCTGCCATCATTGGGTTGACTTCTCGATGACGCTTGGCCGTACGGGCCAAAGGACCATTGGCTGAAGACGACATGGGTGAGCGCTGAAATTGAAATGAAAGCGCGCAACAACTGACCACACAAGACTCTGGGATCCAAAATGCCACCAAAGCGCATGCAGTCGTAGATTTTTCCACAGCACATCGCACCAGGCAAACCCTTGCAGCACGCATATGAGTTCTTAAAAAAAACTGCACATTTTCCACTATTTTTCATATCTTTACATGTTTCGTAAAAAAGAAGCAAAAACAAGAAAACATAAATAAAAAGAACCAAAAAAAAAAAAGCAGATTTTGGTCCTCAAGAAACATGTTCTCAATTGAAAACCAAATGCAGGGTATCCCACTGGCGCGAAGCCCACAAGAAAAAAACATAAACACATGACACAAATAAAAAAGAGAAACAAAAGAAAAAACGAAAAACATATAAAAAAGGAAAACAAAGAAAACAAAGAAAAAAGGAACAAAAGAAAAACAAAAAAAACAAAAACAAAAAACAAAAAGAACGGAAGACAAGTCACCGTTTTGCAATTTCTACCCAATCACCGCTATGGAAATTATGTTTGGAAAATGGTTCCCAGAAATCATGCTGTAGCGATCTGTAGTGACATTTGTTCACATGTTTATGGCTCATGTTGCTTTCACATGTTTGTGGTTCATGTTGAACGGTCTGGAGCGGTTTTGCGATTTTGTTCCCTAGAGGTTTCTACTCATTCACCGCTACCCAATTCATGTTTGGAATATGGTGGCCTCCAATGTTCACATATCTTTATCATTCACTGTGTGTTTCACTGTATTCATTCATGGTTTATTTCATTTCCTGGTGCCCTTTAATATGTTTTTTTCAATTATTTTCATTTTATTCATTTTTCATTTTTTCATTAATTTTCATGTTTTTTCATTTCCTGCTTTTTTTTTATCTTGAAAAAACAACTACCAACCTAAACCACTTGCATGTCGACCCACGACTTATAGTTCTACTGAATCGGAAAACTATTCCAACGTTGTGAAAATAGAGTTCGAAACATTAGAAATAAGGTTTGAACTCTCTTGTTAAAGTTACCCGTAGTTTGGGTATGATTTGTCTGACTGGTGGTTTCAATCATGTGTATGGTGATCTTTACATTTATTTGATAAAATGACAAATATTTTGGATGCAGTTGTTGCTATCCTTGCATTGGATCCAGGCTGGAAAATCTGGCACAAAGCAAAAACAATGCAGATTTCAGGAAAAATCAAATGAGATCAAATGATCAAAAACATCAAAACCTGTTTTTTATTTCCTTTCTAGGGTGGTTTGAGACAAGTCGTGGGTCTTCTTGGAATCCCAATCCATGTGGCAAGACGCAAAAATCAAGCAGTGGCATCATGGCATCATCCTTCCCGTAGAAGCGCAACGCGCTAGCTGCGGTCCACTCGTTCAAAAGACCAGTAACGAAGTCTGTGGTGAGGGTGCTTTCGCCTTGATTTCTGATCACCATTGCGAAAAGCATTCTCCCATGAACCCTGTGATTTTGCTGACGATTTCGCTGACGACGAGAAACGAGCTCGGCCTCAGCTATATGGATCGCATTGCTGGATGTATTTTGTTCTAGGTATATTATTGAGATCCAGGAGCTCTACATTCTGGACATTCTGGAGCTTTATGAGGCGTGGCAGGTGTGGACTGGTGATTCGATGCGGCCACAGGAAAGTGGACACGGCCTGGAGATCGACCAACGGCAGGTCGGTTTTTAAAGCTGGGCAGCTGCAGATTCAAAACTTCAAGTACCATTTAATAACTAGTACCATTCATTAAGATTCATTAAGTCTATTAAGTTAATGCATATGGAAACAAGGCAACCGGTTGACTCGGCGCCCTTGTAAGGGTGACGAATGAGAAATTCTGATTTCTGAGGTAAGAGACAAAATGCTGGTATTTGCAGGAGTCGTCAAAAAATGTTTGCAACATGGACATTCATATCGATTGGTAGGCGTGTGGCTCAAGAGTGAAAATTTGCGCTTCGCCTGTGCGGTGACTCGATTTTGCTCTTCAAGGGTCAAAATAGAAATCTATGATTCTCAATCATCCGAATCATATCAGGGCGGCATTCACTCTTCCAGTTGTTTCCTCTTCTCAACGCTAGCGGTGCCAGAGCGCTTGTGGCAAAGCAGAAGCCACGGTCTGCAAGCAGGCAGCGTTGTGACACCATGTCCAGCTGTAGGCCCAAGTGTACCTTTTTTGTACACTTTTTTTTTTGGTGGAACATCGACGGAGGTCGCCATTTTTTCAGGTGTTTCCATGTTCCATCCATTTGCTGAGTACCAGCAACAATGGCTCTATAAGATTTACCCCGCAAACGACCTCGAAAATGATAAGTCTTAGAAAAGATATTTTGTTGGTGGTTGATTTGGACCATCTTGAACCTTTTGTGGGATAATCTTTGGCACAACTGGCTGCAAAACCTCTGGCTCCATCTGCAGTGAGAACGCTAGAGCTGGGAACCCACCGCAAGAGATCCGTACCCATCACCTCAGCGCGTGATTCCTGCGGAGGACGTGCTTCCCCCCCTGATGATCATACGGCAGCATGTGCAACGTGTGCATCTTCCGTAACGTAAAGGAAGTGCTCGTCAAGAACGTTTATACACCCCCCCACCCCCCACCCCCCTGATGATCATACGACAGCATGTGCAACATGTTTAAAAGATCAAAAAAATCAAATCCTATACCCCCATTTGCGCAAGCCTCATTTTTGAATTTTGCAACCTTTCCAAGGGATCGTAAATGGCACATCTCAAAATTGGCAACCCTTCCAAGGGCGCCGTATCAGCCGCATGCCAAAAAAAGATTCATTAAGTCTATTAAGTTAATGCATATGGAAACAACTATTTATGTTTCCCAAAAAAACCTGGTTGATATGCAAGTATATTACTATCACGGGTGCAAACCACTGAGTACTATTGAGTCAATGATCATCCAAAAACCAGTCGAGGAAAGTAGTTCTAGAAAAACTATACGAATCGGAGAAAAAACAATCCATTCATCAGCTATAACTTAGGGTAGCCAGGTTACCAGGGTTTTGACCCATCACCACATATCAATAGTGTTTTGAGAAATCGCCATCCAAACCCCGTAAAATCCGGTTGTAAACCACCATGAAATCACCAGTTATAGCCCTTAACAGTGATATATAATCGTAGTTATAGGAGCTATTTCATCTCATTTGCAACTGTTCAGGGCCAGAAACCAATTAAATCACCAGCAAAATCCTTTTGAATTTCCACGAAATCACCAATTGAATCACCATCAAATTGCCATTTAATCAGTATTCAATCCCAACAAACCACTGTTAAATCACCATGAAACCCATTCCATCACCATTAAATCACAATTTATATAATCATTATCAAATCACCCTTAAATCATTCTCCCATATGCTCCATGTATCCTTAAGATTTATCAACACCCCAACTTCACGCAGTTTTGTAGGTAAATATACTACTGGTTGGTGGTTTGGAACAAAAAAAATGTTTTTCCATATATTGGGAATTTCATCATCCCAACTGACGAAATCATATTTTTCAGAGGGGTAGGTATACCAACAACCAGCTAATCAATGGATTTAAATGTTATAATACCATAAGTATACCACTAATCACACTAATCAGTGGGTTACATGGAGTATCATCGGTTATATAACTGCCATTAACTAACATTATGATGATATATAAATCACCAGTCTGATGAACATAAATATATCCATTAACATTAAAATGCCATAACTAACATTTAATGAACTAACATTAGTTATATGACCTGACATAGTGGGATGATGAACACAATGACTTTCAAACATCATGGGATAACTAACAGTAGTGAACATATGCCATAACTAACATTATTCCATTAATTAACATTATCCCAGGTAAGCATTATTTCCATTATATCCATTAATTAACATATGCTACTAACATTATCCATCAATAATTAACATAAATATTTCCTCTGCATGGAGCATTTGGGTAATCACCATCCAGGTGAGTAGCCCCGCCACCGTGGAGGGCCTCGGAAGCGCTGGAAGCTTTGC
The DNA here is from genome assembly GCA_947184155.2 of Cladocopium goreaui. NCBI lineage: Eukaryota > Dinophyceae > Suessiales > Symbiodiniaceae > Cladocopium > Cladocopium goreaui. The sequence goes on from CAMXCT020001812.1 coordinate 56,669, forward strand.
ACCTTGGACGGAGGGGTGCTAATGTCGGCGGCTAAAAGCTTGCAATGGTGGCAAAAAGATAAGGGAAATGGTGGTTTAAGATGGTTTGATCTGGTTTAATATGGTTTTATGGTGATATTGGATTGTTCTTTTCGGGATTGCATGGGATGTTTCTTGGGATTCGATACGGATTTAATTTGAGTTTAAGACGAAAATGGACCTGACATAGGACTAATGGATACTAACATTTAATAACATATATACATATATACATATATATACAGTATTATATTGTAGATGCATGGATACATATATATATATGTGAGTTCAGATTATTTTTGGCAAATCTGAATGGGATTCCATGAGATTTCATAGGATCACCAGCCAACATGGGGAATAGACCAACCGCAATGGTAATATCATTGGGTTAATTAGTTATGTATAGTTATTTACATATTCACATTCATTCAGTATTGATGATTGGATAGTCTCTAATGGCTATGATGGCATCTATATGTTTGTTTGTCAAATTTGTGGTAAACGGATACCATCTTTTGTACATATCCAGGTTCAAAGTAGATGTGCAAATATTGAGATCTACTATGCGTGTTATATTTGAAAGGCCGGCAACACGTCTTTTGGATGATGTTTGTTGCCATTTGTTTTAACAAAATGCCATTGATTGGTCTTTACCCTCTAGTACTCAAACAAGGGGGAAATCCCCTGTAAAAGAAGGTTTTGATGGGAAACTTCCCCATAAATGCAGGTATGAATGGAGGATTTTCTGTTCCCCAGAAGACGGGGTAGAAACAGAGCATCCCCCAAGGACCTTCGACAAAGCATTCCCTGCGCACGGCTGTCCATCAAGCAACTGGGCGAAACTAAGGGATCTACGGACGATGCAAGAAAAGAAAAATCCACCAGTGAACTAAGCGAAAAAAAAATGTGGTTTCCTATACCTTAAAACTGGTTGTTCACATGCCCATATGCTCCATGTATGGAATATTTACTAACATTTGCCCTAAAAATCACCCAAATGTACGTAAAATTACCATACATGGAGCATCTGGGATAAGTAATGTCCTATATACAACTAGTTGTTCATACTATGTTCGTGGCTTACGGATCCTCTGATCCCAACTAAGATAAGATCTTGTAGCTGGCCCTACTTGGATACAAATCCAGGCATCCTTTAACCCCATGTGATTTAGTAAGTCACGGGGTACTGTCCATTTACAGGTCCAACCCACTTGTTGGATTCCTGCATTGAATCACTGTCCCTGTGACTCCAGCGAAATCCCATGCCTAGCCATTGGTAATCACAACTGGATTTATGGTTGGGAAGAATGTGATAAAAATCTTTTGGGAAAACAATACCGTACCCATATGCTCCATCTATGGAATATTTACCACCATTTCCCCTAAAAATCACCCAGTTTTGTAGGTAAATATACCATGCACCATGGTTCGCATATGGGTATGCATAGAAACAAATGGTCTCACAATCAGCTTGTGTCTAGGTATTTCCCAAAATGGAGGTTCCCGAAATTGTGGATACCCCCAGTTATCCATTTTTGGGCCTGGGATTTCAGCGGGGTGCCCCCATGTTAGGAAACCTTCAGATACAGACTTGAGATTTGAATCCAAGGTCACGTTTATGGTGATTTCATGGTGATTTAATGAAAATCAATGGGATTTAACGGCATTTTGCTAGCTAAGTTGGTTTACAACTCCACTAAGTGTTAGGTTTGTGGTAAGTTTATGGTAGATATATTTGGGTAAATTATAAATGCGACCTCACTGGAATGATGCCATAATTTGCAGTCGGCTTACATTGCCAGTGCCACCTGGTTCGGCCTGGTTCTTCCTCACGCAACTCGTCAGCTTGCCGACATCAGAAGCCTATTGGATCCTTCCAACACTGATTGGTGGTTTGGAACATGAATTTTATTTTTCCACTATTGGGAATGTCATGATCCCAACTGACGAACTCATATTTTTAGAGGGGGCTGAAACCACCAACCAGATTGGATGAGATCACTTGGCGATGACCAGCCGTGGCCGTGGACCTCCCAAGACGCCGTGCACAGCCTCAAGGAGCGCTGTTTTTCCGAAGCCTTCTCTGGCGAAAAATCAAAGGACAACGAGGCCAGCCAATTATACATCGGCCTGTAGTTGGTGCTTTGCCTGCCGCATCATCATCTGAGCCTGCATCATCTTCTGCTATGCCTGCATCATCAACATCGGGCCGGCCCGCTGAACTGCTACTATTTGGAGACCAACGCAGACTATACTCACGAGGGCCCATTGGTCAGAGTGGAATGCAAACGCAGACCCAAATATCGTCTCTTCTGCCGCTCCTGTCTGGAATGGCAACGATCTACTGGCATGCAGTTTCAAGTGCTTCCTGATGGCTGACTAAAACCAGAGAAGGCTTCGGAAAAACAGCGCTTCTAAGACGAGCATCGATAGAAAGCAGTGCTTGGCCGACCGCATACTGAATACAATGCTGTTCCCGGTGGCTGATTTATGGGGGCTGTCCCTGTGGCCGGTTTGGGGGGGGCCTTGCGGCATGTTAGCGCGTTTTGTGCAACCCAGCGAGACGAAGCGGATGGCAGTGCTTGGTCAACGCGCCGCCAGCGGCGCCGCAAGCAGAGGTCCCTATACGAGTCGCTGATAGCTTCACTACCTGAGACAACGGGATATTTCACGTTTCAACGTTGAGGATCGTGCCAGATGTGGCTCCAATGTGGCCAGGAGGCCAGTTCTCTGTCTCTGTAGTAACCCACCCAAACAAGAAACTAATTATCGATATGTTGGTTTGTCTTCACTATATTCTTATTTTATAGACTGTTAAATAATCGGACAGTTGGTTTGCATATTGCTCATAACATGTACATATGCGTTCTTCATGGACATTCTCAGAGTTTTGTGAATGCTGGTATGAACCTAAGTTATGTACACCATGTAACTGGAGAACTTTCACAATCAGACCCTCTGTTTTTATGTAGTGAAGTTGAACCGCCACAGGTTTGGTTTGTTTTATTGTGAAGTGCTCCCCAGTTCTGATGTTGATTTGCAAACCTATCTATAGATATATCCATTATAAACTTTAGCTCACCCAGGTAAACACGAGTTTAGCAAACTAAATCCCGGAAAAGTCCCCACAAAACATGAACTCACCCTAACTTTGCAGCTCAAACACCTAAGTTAGCTACAAAGTGGGGGGGCCTATTTGCAAGTTCGTTTACAAAGCCTGATAACAATAGTCCTAAGCATCATGAACCATAGGTATTGGACTTATATACCAACTTTAGCTATCTTGGGGGCGCCACATTGTATAACCACCCATAAATACCTGTCAAATACCAGCCCCTATTAAAAGATCCTTATTAATTCCTGGTAAAATTCGGCACCACCTGGTTTCCTGAAATAGGGGTGCCCCGGGTTCTCATCCATTTTAGATGCGGAATTTCCATAACAAAAACCATCCAATGCTCTCTTGGGATACCCCCCCATGATGGAAACCCCCGCCTTGTATGACTTGGCGAACCGGGATTCCCCCAGGAAGAAGCCTTCATGGATGGTGGGCAGCCTGAGATGGTGCGGCTAGCGATGAACGGAGGAGGATGGGGCCCAGTGATGTTAGTTGGCTAAAGCCCATTCACATCCATGAATTCTATAGTTATATCCACCATAAACCATAGAATTCAGCCATTTATAAAGCCACTGAACGCTATCTTGGGGGCCCCATCCTGTACTATAGTATTGGGTTGTGTTATGGCAACATAACTGATGTTATTGGGCTGTATTAGGCTTGAAGAATAAAACTAGATATTCGCCATCAGGTTTGAAAAATCATAGAATGGAATCATAAAAACTATTTCGAGTATTCCATTTGAGTTCTATAATTCATAGAGATTTTAGAACGGAATAATATGGGTGTACGCACAGCCACGGTTGTATCTATTTTACCAGGAAAATTACCGACCCGAAAAAAAAAAAAAAAACATTATATATCCCATCATGATCCCATGAAAATATCATTAACATATATAACCCCCTTCAATCACTATGATGTTGTTTTTTTCAATTTGAAATCACATTGACATACTGTCAATTAAAATTTATAGATTTAATATGTAAACTATAGTGAAAAATTGCTTATACATGCAATCATGGTGTTTAGTTAACTATTATATTAGCTGCTGGATAACTATAGATAACTATGGTTTATAAGAAAAATATCACCATTAACTATCATATGTCAGTTGTTCAATATATGTGCTTCTTCCAATCACAACTATTATGGTTTATATCATTCACTATGAGTTAGACCATAGTTCTTGCAGCTTTCTCCCTGCTCCCAAGGCCACACAGGGTTCCGAGGGTTTACTGGGCGTAGCAGTCAGTGACATGGTGGTGGAGCACCTTGGTTGCTGTAATTTGCCTTGGAAAAGTGACTGAATTCTATGGTTTATGGTAGATATTAAACTATACTTACAGTAATCGGGTTTATAAACCAAATTATAACTGTGGGGCACCATCCTGAAGGGGATTCCACTATACAGAAAAGTGACTGAATTCTATGGTTTATGGTGCATATAACTATATAACGAACGGGGTTTAACCAAGTTATAATTGGGGCGGCACTGTACTTAGATGGGCCATGGAGTTCGTCCACTAGTTGATACATGGGTCAAATAAAAAACTATAGGGGGCTACAACCCAGCAACTGGTCAAGTAGCTAATCGAATGGTTCATCGATCAGTAGGAATCAATGGTTGTGAAAGGGAACGAATGGGATATAATATGGTAAACAAAGGATTTAATATGATTGTCCTCTGATTACCTTGGTTGATTGGTGAATTTGTTGGGACTTTTACTATACTACTTAATCTATTGGGGATTATGATAATCCATAGTAGGGAAACCTATCAACCAACTAGTATAATCAGATGGGATCGGGTTATTCATCATGGTTTAGTTAGCTATTTTACCAGCAAAAACATCGTGATTCGATGGAATTTCATGGCTATTCAATGGTGATTTAATGGACCATGAAGTGAGGAGTTGTGTGGTAAACATGGTGATTTCCTAACCAAAATTGACATTTATCAGTAACTAAGTAGCTCTATAATTGGTTATACAATGACGAACATGAGGGGCGTAGGGTCACTTTTTTAAACTACAGTAAAGCAATGGCCCCTTTATCTACTCAGGAGTGCCTTTTATGGCGTGCCTTTTATGAGAAAAACCATGGTATGATCTGGGACAACATAGCCATAGAAGATGGCCCATAGAAAATGATAAAAGTAATAAAAGTGATGATTTACCGTTCCTAAAAATTATGAGTTTCCATAGCTAGGCTTAAGAAGCAGAGGGTAGTTGTGAATAGTTTGGGCTCATGTGTGCTGAAATCAGCTCAATGGGTGGGGGGGCCCAACAGCCACAGTTTTATATCAACTTCTATAACCGGAACTGCACCCATAAGAACACCACTTCTTTGCATGTTGTCGGTGTTTTTTTTGCTGGTTGCTTTAATGGTGGTGACTGGTGGTTGTTTTGGTGGTTTGACAAGCCTCCAACAGGTTGTTGATTTGATCAGGAAAATGTATGGAACTAGTGATGCCCACCGGAATGGGGTCCACTATAGCCCCATGACATACCCAGAAGTATACCAGCATTAATTTGTTGCCACATATTATGCCACAAGAAAACTCACCAAAACCTATCACCAAGGTCTATCCAGTGGCCTATTTTCAGGGTAGCCAGGAGACTGGGATGTGTTTTTATGCCCTGAAAACAAAAGGACGGGGCGTGGATCAAAATTCGGTATCCTTCAAGTTGGGTGGTTACTAGTTAGTACTAAACATGAACAGAATCGGCCAGTCCATTGGACCGTGGTTAGGTAGGTTCAAACCCGAAATACCAATTATAAGTCAGTAAGTCACCCCATAAAAATGGAACAATAACATACAATAACCCCATTTGGAACCCTAAAGAATTACTGATTTCTAGCGTCTTAAGTGCATTCGTCGATCAGCCCCAGCCACATTTTTTCGTCGATCACCCGAGGCTGAACGACGTCCCGGCGGGTCCTGGCATGGAAGAAGATCCGCTGAGCGAGGCGGCTTGTTTTGTTGCCAAGGTCGGGGGCTCCAATCGATAGCTAAGTTGGTTTAGTTGGTTTAGTTTGCTCTGTGAACTCTGGTTTATGCTAGATATATCGAGCTAATTAGTGTTTTTGGTGGCAGTTACAGCATACTTAATATCTTATAACCCGTTTTTAATGATACTTCTTGATTTACTTACAGGAATTATCCCATTAAAAAACATGGCTTTAGGTCATACTTTCAAGACGCCCCGAAAAAAATAACTGGTGGCACAACCTTTTCTGTGTCGATTTTGTGCGTCCCAGTTGTGCGGGTGAAACTGGTGCTTCACCCCTTAAAAAATTGTGGATATAATCACTAATTCTTTCTCTTTCTCTTCTTTTCTAATTCCTTTCCTTTCTTTCTAATATTCCTTTCTCCTTCTTCTTCTCTATTCCTAATTCTAGTGATTTAGTGATTATCAGCCGCATGCAATTTGTTTTGCCTGTTGAGATACATCTTTAAGCTTTTGAATTCCACATGTTTGTTGCTTAATCCCTTGTTTGGTGTGCAAAATTACCTTTTTGGCTACAACCATCTACAACCCTTTATTTGTTTAGATTTGTGTTTTTACG
>CAMXCT020001812.1:64682-130434 GCA_947184155.2 Cladocopium goreaui
AGTGAGCCTACTTTTCGACCCTCCGGAGCCACAAATCAGAATTGGAAAAACACAGTGTTTCGCAACTTTCCTACCTTTTCGCGCATCTGCATCTTCTTTCTTCTGACTCTTTCTCTTCTACTCTTCTCTCTTCTAATCTTTCTCTTCTCTCTGCCTCTGCCCTGCTCTGCTTTTCATCTGTCCATATTGTCGGAAGTTTGACTTCTAAACTTCCTTCGATAACTACCTTAGTAACTAAGTGGTTGGAATGCAACCCTGGATAGCTCAAGGTTCAAGACCTGAGATCCATCTGTCTTTTTTGATCCAGTGGTATGTTTAAATTTGACGGGCAACAATAGATTTCTGGTTGGTGGCTTGGAACCATGGAATTTTATGACTTTCCATATATTGAGGATAAGAATCCCAACTGACGAACTCATATTTTTCAGAGGGATTGAAACCACCAACAATAGATTTGCAAGACAAGCTATTTGGTAAATTCCATTCCAGTGTCGAAGCCATGCGCAGATGGACAGCTTCTATGTTTCTTTTTTCGGCGTGGAGAAGCAAGAAACGGTACACTGCAATCGCACACTTAAAAAGGAATGATTTTTTGTGGAAAAATACATGGGACAAATCTGATTGCTGCTGGTGTCTTGAGCAGCGGGTTTTGAATCTGCAGCAACCTCCGCACAGCGGGGAGTACTCATTGGCCGAGGCGCATCGGCAAGGTGAGATGATGATGGAACCAATGCATGGCTCATGGAAGATCCACCTGACGAAGGGCGCCAGAATGGGCATTCCGTGGATTCCAGACTTCCACAGCAGGTGTGCCTCGAGTTTTTGCTGGATGATTGTGATAGATAAACTACAATGTGAGGCCCCCCAGTTATAAGTTGGTTTATAAGCCCCGGTAGCTATAGCTATTTGCGTACCATAAACCAAAGTTATTGGAGCTATAAACCTATTTAGCTATCTAGGGGGCCTCACATTGTACCAATCAAGTTTGATAAACGTCTATCACAAGTCAACCGCTTAAATCCACAATACCCCAAATGTATTCATCTGAAATCCCCCCGATTTTCCAGTTTCCACCAGCTGTCCATCATTTCCACCCGTTTTTCATAATTGTTATTTTGCCTTTTATTTTCCAGCAGTTTTTCCACATCTTTACCTTTGAACTCACCATTTTTATACCCTCAACTATTAAAGGTCTGGCAGAGGACCGGCCGGCAAAGGGTCTAGCATGGTATTGCGAGGCACATTAGACCCCTGCACCTGCCTCATTAGACCCCTTGACTTTCTTTGCATATCATTGTATATATGGCTATCATTTGTTTGATTATATTTGTATGTAGTTGCTGATTGTGTTGATTTTATTTGTATATTTGTTAGTGGCAGTGGCAGTGACTGTGAGTTCATTTCGCAAAAAATATCAATCATAAAATGTCAAGGACCTTGTTGAGCCATACGGGCCTTTAAACATTGGGAAAGGATAGTGTTACCAAAATGGAAGCGCAAAGCGCTCCCAAAAATATCATGGGACCCTGCCATAAAGTTTCAGAGGCCAGAATTTTCTCAAATTCTATGATACACTCACCGCAAATTGAAAAATATCAGGGAAAGTGGGTCTGAAATAATATTGCCCTTCAATCTCGAGAGAATTCCCCCAGGCCGCAAGCAAACCAAATTAGACCCCCGTAGTTTGGGAACCCCTCAAGGAACGCTTCAAATTTGATATCTATTCAGACAATGCAGAGTGCTCCCCGAAATGGAAGCCCATAGTGGCACCAAAACGAAGGAGCATAGTTGAAAATTAAATATGTGTTTTGCAACATGCTTGTCAAAAAGTCAAAAGTATTCAAATTTGAGCCCCACGAAGATATATAATTTTTGGCAGGGCCCAAAGTTGAAGATTAAATATGTTTAATACTCTATCAATTCCATTCATACATTGTATCTTGATAGTTCCAAATATGTCCAATGAGAACTCCATTTTAGACCAGGCAACTGGCCCCCGTACGAGCCTGGAGGGCTACATGTTCCGACCATGACGCTAGACCGTTTGGGCCTAAATCTGTCGCATCAGGGTCTCTAGGTAGTTGAGGGTACCCTCTGGTAATTGGACTATGGAAAATGACCATTTAGTTCGTGGATTTTACCATGAAAAATTGTGAATTTCCATAGTTATGTAAACGTTTACCAGAGGGTATATATATATACCCATTAAATCCTATGAATATCCTATTGAATCACTTTAAAATTCCATGAAATCATTTGAAATCCCATGATTTTACTATATAATCACAGAAATCACTATAAAATTCCATTCATATACCCATTATTTACCCATGATTAAAAATCCATTTCCCGGAAACTCCCAGCGTTGAGGACTGGAGCATCATCCGCGAGGCGCCAGTGAAGGTAGATGCACCGCCAGCGATGCCGCGGGTGCATCCCCGTGCCTCGGTGTTTCGAAATGGATCGAATAGAGAAACTATGAATTTTTGTTTCAACCCATTCTTAGTGGAAACGCATCTTCCAACTCCTGCCAGGGTCTATGTTAATTTGGTTGGTGCTTTGGAACATTGGTTCGCTAATCATGATTAATAATCACTGGCTTTGGAACATTTTTCTTTATAATGGGATTATATACCAATAATAGTTGGTGGTTTGGAATCATCAGGCATTGGGGGTTTGATGGTTTTTGGGCTAAAAAACTGGTTCAAACCATTGAAATCATCAACTGCTTGGTGGTTTCAAACATGTTTTTTTTCCCATCATATATTGGGAATGTCATCATCCCAACTGACGAACTCATATTTTTAGAGGGGTGGCTCACGCACCAACCAGTCAAAAACATTCAACAACCACCCTGGTTCAAAGGCCATGTTTCAGAAAATGCTGGTTTTAGTGAAATTTAAATGAGATTTTTAATATGATAGTGGGAGTTGATGTAGTTCTCTAGTTTTATACACAATATATGATGATTTTTGCTGAAATTGAATAGGACGATAGGACAGAGAATGAGATTCAACGAAGTCTTAATGACTGGTTGGTGGTTTCAAACATTTTTTCCATCATATATGGGGAGCAATCCTTCCCAACTGACGAACTCATATGTTTCAAGATGGATTTCCAATGGGATTTCAGGGATTGGACCGTTGTAAACACATGTTGTTGTTTTTTTTTGTTTAATATTTATAGTTACAAAAAAGGTATACTGGTTGATACTCTCAATAATATATATATAATATATATATATATAGAGAGAGAGAGATTCATGGTATTTATGGAATTCAATGGGTTTAGTTTTATCCTGATAGTCACAGAGTTATATATCAACCAGTTAGTAAGTGGAATGATCATCCAGTGTTTCTGCTAATGGTATTGGTCTATTTCACCTTCATAATGGTTTGTGACAATCCATGATAGTCCATACATATATATATATTACACATGATGATCATAATGATGATCATAATCCGTTGGAAAGCATTATAATCCACTATACTTACTCCCATCAATCCCATTCCCCGAATATAAATCCCCCTAAATGGTCCTAAATATGCGCATATCCCACACTAAACTACGTATGGCTTTGGGTAGTGTTTCATATTAAATGGGAATGGGATTGATGGGTTATTTCGCCTTAATTGAAGTTAATGGGATCTACTTGGCTAAGATGGTTGAAATAAGTGGGTGAACTTCAGCTGGAAAAATGTTGAACACATGGTGATACAACCAACCAGTATATTCAAAAATGGAGGGATACCCCAAACATTAATACTGGGATAGAATGGGCAAATAGTGTCAGAGTACCAGAAAATCAGGATTTAACATGATTTGACATCCGGAAAAATCAGGACATAATCGGATAGAATCTGTGGGATATAGCTTTGTGTTATTTCCAAGAAGCTTGGATGATGTAGCCATTTGAGCAGTGGTTGCAAGACACCTCTATTGGTTGATGACTATGATAGGGTTTCATCCAGTTTATCCTAGCCAACAGACGCCTGCACACGCTGATGATTAGAGGAAAGTGATGGAACATGAAATATTCCACCATCCTCCAAGACACACCAAACCAACAAGCTTCCCCTGTGTCGTTGGGTGCTGCAGTCCCAGCCATCCGAGTGACGCGACGAACTGAGGCTACGAATTGTGGATTGAGACTTCCAAGGAATCTGGCGGCAGAGGGCATAGGTGCTGATGGATGACCAAATTGACCAGTTGGGTATGGAGCGAATTTGAAAGCCTGAAAGCCTATCCAGTGGTGAATGGAGGAAGCGGTTTGAAGCTAGGGGTATCTATATTCCCTATGAAATGGGAAACCAGTTAGAGCTACGACTAGAGGTTCCCAACCTTATAATAGGAAAGCACCCCCAACTTTTTGTGGTTTCTGGTAGCAGCCGCCCATTTTTTTTGACGACACTTTTGACTTTTGACCTACAACCACTCATGATTGGTGCGATACCCAGTGGTAACTCGGGCAGTCTGCTTGGGAAATTGTTTTAGTGGAATAGACATGCTGGTGCCAGGGTCAATACTTAAACATACTTATACCCTTTGTGATTGGGATTGCCCATTATTAAAAACCATCTAGTTATTGCGGTGCTCTCATCTTAGGAAAGCTCCGTATTTAAGCATAATTTAACCATACTTTAAGAAAAACCATCAATATAATCTAAAAAAACCATCCTGGACATATATTCAAGAACAACCATAAATATACCGGTAAAATATATATCATAGACTCTTGAGTTTATAACCCATTCTTAGTGGAAACTCATCTTCCAACTCCTGCCAGGGTCTATGTTAATCTGGTTGGTGAAGTAGGATACACCACCCACCTGGTTCTTGATGGCAATCCTCAATTTTTCTGCATGCTTTGGAACATTGGTTTAGTATGGGGTAATGATGGTTAATGATGGTTAATCATGGTTAATCATTGTTAATCATGGTTAATAATCACTGGTTGGTCGTTTGGAACATGTTTAATTCTTCCATATCTTGGGAAGAATAATCCCAACTGACGAACTCCATGATTTTTCAGAGGGGTGGTTTTTAAAAACCACCAATCAGTAATGGTGATTGAATAGGAAATCATGGGATCTTTCAGAGTTTATTTGCTTAGTTGGTGCGTTTATAACTCCAATTTCACTAGGGTTTATCGGGGTTATATCTATCGCTAAAAAGGATTATCGAGTATATCTATATCTATGTTATATCAATGTTATTGGCATTGTAACCACTACCATTATATATATATAATCCCATTATTGATGATTATCTATGTTATCTATATTTTTGATACTTTCCATTGACTTTCATATTTTTCAACTGGAGGGTAATATTTCACCCACTTTTCGGTATCGTCCCTGCAGGAGCTGTCCAAGCTTGGGCGCTATCATTTCAGCTTCGACAACGAGGAGGCGATGCCGGGCACCGAATGGCTCCAGTGAGCAACGAACATGTCGAAAAACGAGTTGAAAGATGAGAGGTTTATGATGGTTTATTTGATGTTCATTGGATTTTCATAGATTTTATGGGTATATTTACGTCGACATATATTGTTTAAACTGGTTGGTGGTTTCAAACATGTTTTATTTTCCATAATATATGGGATATACCTTCCCATTGACTAATATTTTTCAGAGGGGTTGAAACCACCAACCAGTGTATACATATATATATACAGTATATATATATATATATTAAGGGTTCGAAATCATAAACTGCCATAGCATTGGTAGATTTGATTAATGTTCATTGGTTATTACAAGGGATTATGAAAATCTGACTGATTTCTGGGGGATGGGATTATGCTACATACGGATGGGATATCTATTGATCAACCAGTGGATGGGAAAACGGGGTATTTGTTACCCATATGCTCCATGTATTGAATATTTACCAACATTTACCACCAAAATGACCCACTTATGTAGCTAAATATTCCAGCAGCATGGTTCGCATATGGGTTAGTTTACCAAAGGATACCCTCTGGTAAATTAACATAACGAACTGGAAAAATCACCATTTTCAATGGGTAAATCTACAATTTCTATGGGTTATGGTTCTGGTTTTTGATGAATCACAGGAGCGTTCGGATTATCCCAGGGTGACTTGCTGCGGTTTGCCGCTGGCAATCCCAGATCCCCTTGACCAATCAGTCCTTTGGGACTGCGAGTCAATTTGACCGCATGGATGGATCCCATAGATGTCCTTTTCCCATTGGTTGGTTGATGAATAGAGGGGTTTGAAGAACCCCCTTTAACAATAGGTACATGATGATAGATGGTATACCAAACCGGCCCCTCTATTTTTACCAAAAGGACAGTATTGCTAGATCCCTTCCCAAGTTCACAGAAAAACACTGGAAACCATGGTAAAAAGTTGAGGGTGAAATCACATATTTTGGACCACACAATGGGGTGTGTTTCATACAAGCGGGGGATGAGATTCCTACAAAAATCTTGAACTCGATTGCCAAAGAATTGGGAAACGATCACAGAAACTGCAGACTTACCATGTAAACTAACGTAAATGTGGGTTCACCCACCATTTGTAGATCATTTTCCTAAAAAACCCATGGGTTTTCCACATCTATGTCAGCTTACCCTAGGGTACCACCAGTAGCGGGTTGAACCTTTAGGCGTCCCGCCGCGTGAAAAGGCCGTGCTGTCGATGAGCTGGGTCGAAACTGGCATGGGTTTGAAGGGATGCGGGTTTCCCCCCAGTGATGTTTGTTGCTTTGGAAACCATAGAAACCTGGTTGGTGGTTTGGAACATGAAATTTATTTTCCCCAATAGTTGGGATGATGATCCAATCTGTTAATATTTTTCAGCGGGGTTGAAACCACCAACCAGCAAATAGTTTGATATCTTCGTATATAGATATCTACCAAAAAATCGTTATTGGAGTTATAGACCAACATCGGCAATAAAAAAACATCCCATCCCTTCTCCTATGAATCATGGCATTTCGAAACCTTTCCAGACACGGCGGTAGATGTAGGGGACGGACCCTTTGGGTGATGATGCTTGCTTCGAACAAACCAAAAAAATCAGCAACCATGAGGTGGTAAGCCAACAGCTAAGAACATGTGTAGTTATATGTATAGTTACATGTAGCTACCCATCAACATACAGAGAATCGAGATGAAAATCTACGCGGGCCATGAAGGCAAACAAGCTGTTCATCCGTCCGGGTGTGAAGGCGAAACAACTTTGGGGAGACACTGGTTTTGTGGCTTAGAACATCACCGGATAGAATATATATATGTATATATATATGTATGTGTATATATATATATTATAAATATTATATATATATATGTATATATATTATATATATATATTATATATATATTATATATACATATATATATAGATGTAGACATATATCAGCCCATTCTGTCGATATTTATGTATTCCAACATGTGTTGGTTGTAAACACCTGTCCACCCACCTACTTGTTCTGGGTAAATGAAACTCCTTGTGAGTCCTCGTTATGGATTCCCAAATGACTTGACCATAAGCAGAGTGGTGCCCCTGAGTTATGTGTGTTTCTAACAACGAGATATGTACATATGAGGGGTTTATGGTGCCCTGTTTATTTATTTATGTTTGTCCATGTGCATCATAAAATATCTACCATAAACCCATTGGTAAAAAGCGTTCGTGAAGTAAACCCACTAAACGCGATTGCGAACTTGGGGTTCCCCACCTAAAGTAGGTGACATAATGGATATATTCACCCATATAATGCTATATCCCCCATTTTGTCCCCCCATTATCTATTCTAACGGCTACAGGCTATATATCATCCATCATAATACGGCTATAGAATGGTACGCCCCAGTTCTAATTTGGTTTACAAACACCATTACATACACATATATATATATACCATAAACCATAGTTAATTCAGTCACTTCTATCTCAACTGATCGCTGGGGAATCTTGCTGGAAAGATCCACTCGCCAGGTGAATCTTCCGGGCTTTCCGCTGAGCTTGGCCGTTGGAACTGGGGTGAACACTGGGGAGGCCGCCGGGTCGGCCAGTGGGATTCATGGGATGCTGAAGCATTATAGCGTATTTAAAAAAAAGTTTTATGGTAGAACTATGGTATAACTGTAACTATAACTATAACTATGGTATAAATATGTTAAATAACTATGGTATAGTTTATGGTGAATAACTATAACTATAACTATAACTATGGTTTATTGTAAATAACTCCAATAACTCCAAATAAGTCCAAGTTCACAACATGGTTTATGGTAGCGTTATAACTCTAGTTTTTATATGTGTTCATAGCTTGCTGAAGCGATTTCTTGGTAAATTCAGGTATTTGACCCATCAGACCTACAATGTGGAGCCCCCCCAGTTATGTGTGTTGATTTACAAAGCCCATGAAAACTGTAGTTATTTGCGTATCAGAAACCATAGTTACTGAAGTTATGAACCAACTTAGCTATCGACTGGGGGCCCCACATTGTAGCTATAGACCTTCAATTTTTACCGCGTCAAAAAACTAAATCGGAGACTGGGTAAGCCACACTCCAGGAGACGGTGGCTTGACGGCTATCGATGGCTCATAGAAATAGATGTTTTCAAAACCTGTTGCTGCTGGTTGTTTACATGGTGGCTTCCCAATTCGCAAACTGTGAACAATTATCAGAGAGTATACCAGCCGCATACAAGGTGGTAACTAGTTCGATGTATATATATATGTACATATATATATATATACATACAGCAACTTATATATATATATAGAGAATATATATATAATAGTATACATGCATATAGCTATATATCTACTTATTATATACGATGTTCGTATAATATAAGTATATGTATATATATATATATATCACCATAATTCTTGGAGTTATGTAGACAGCAACATCTCGCAAGCAGCCGCGCACATAAAGACGGCACCCCCGAAATTTAGAAAGTTCATTTCCATTCCGTTTTTCATCACCTTGGAAAACAACCCATGGAATCACCATGAAATCGCCACAGAAATACCATGACTGCTTGGTGCTTTCGAACATTTTGCATTTTTCCATAGATTGGGAATGTCATCATCCCAACTCACGAACTCATATTTTTCAGAGGGGTGGCTCAACCTTATGAAAATCTTTCAGCCTCTAGCAGGGACAGGTGATTTTAATTAGTTTATCATTGTTTCATTTCCTTTATCATTTTTCCCATCAAAATTATCATTGTATTTATAGTCACCAAATGTAGGCATTTCTGTTGGTCCAGGACTCTTGCCTACTGGTCTTCAAAGAAAATAAAGCATTAGTCTTATCAACTTAGCAGCTTAGCCTAGCAGCACCAAAGACTGCATGAGCTGATACTGAAATGGTTGAGATTGCATATCACTTGATTCATCTTGATTCAACTTTTGTTCTAACATTTGTAGATGGGTGAAATCGAACATGGGATATCAGAACACGCGAGGACATTCCTCGATTCCAGAGCTTCATGGATACTTTTCAGGGACAAGTTCACTCACCAGGGGCTGTGGGTGCTATGGAAAGCCTGACCACGCAGATCCAAATTCTGGAGGAAGAGGCTCACATCGCGAAGGTTCACATCATTGAGATTTTTTTGCTCAAGTCTGTGAAACAGGTTCTTGATGCACGCAATGGACAGTGTGAGGGTAATGCTAATGAACAAATCACTTCTGGACTTCAGAAGCAGCTCAATCAAATTGCAGGCAAGGTGCTTGGGGTGACTGAAACTGACGTTTGCCCATTGTTGATTCACTTTGCCCGGGAAATCTCCTCAACATGAGAGATTTGAGCAGCTCAATCGGGAACCACTTTTCAGAGTGTTTTGTCATCGGTCTGTGGTCTCTCTTGTGGTGCTGCCCTCCTGCTTTACTGTCAGATGATGTCAGCCTATTCTTATGATTACAGTAGGTGGACTGACCAACATCTTTACCATCATCAATCTTTCATTCATTATTCTGTTTCATTCTGGTTGCGCGTTTGTATGGACTAGTGTGGTAAGAGCCGAAGGCATCACCGATGACCATGCACAGGCACCGACCGAGAACTCAGTGGTTTCTCACTTTCAGATGTCAGACCCTCACTGTCCAAAGATCGCAAGCCGCGACACGCAGCTTGAAAATGCAAAGATATGAAATAAATGAATGAATGAATGAATTAATTAATTAATTAAATGAATCAATATATTGATATGTTTTAATAAATCTATTTTTGTAATGACACATATTATTGTTATATTATATATTTGCATATTTACAGTTAATGTATTTGTATAGTAGGAGTTGATGAAGTAGCAGAAGCAAGTATGCTTGATTACTGTATACTATGGTACAAATCACAGTTGAACTCAATGACTCAATAGCGCTTGTATCCTCTGATTTGGCCCAGCCTCAAATTAAATCACTAGAAGCAGTAATGAAAAAAGTGAAAACTCCAAAAAGAAGGAACAACATATGACAAAAAAATGTAAATATCTTTGATAAAAAATGAAAACCAAAATGAAAAATAAATAAACAATAATTAAATCATTGATTTCCAGGGTAAGGCTGGCAGAGATTAGCATAAGCTCAACCACCAACCAAATAATCAATGGATATAAATGTTATAATACCAGAAATATACCACTATTCACACACTAATCAGTGGGTATATTTATGGAGCATCATGGGTAAAAAATAACTGCCATTACCCTCTGGTAAACGTTTACATAGCTATTGAAAATGGCCCTAATCGAAATAGTTGATTTACCCATTAAAAATGGTGATTTTCCAGTTCGCTGTTAAATTACCAGAGGGTATATTCCATTAAGTGGATGAAAAAATCCCATTAAACCCCATTAAATCCCATTAAACCCCATTAAATCATGGGTTATATAACTGCCATTAACTAACATGAAATGATGAACATCCAAATCAGTGGGTTACCGCGCCTTGGAGGACCTCACCTGTCGTGGCCGCCTCATGCTCTTCACCATCAAGGACCGTGGTTTTTAAGCGGGGTGATTTCGGGGGGATGGATCGAGATCGAAAAAAACCTTGAAATCTGTATTTTGTTTGGTTCAAATACTTCAGATAAACCCCTGTTTTGACCCCTCTGAAAAGTATTATATAGTCAATGGGAAAACGGAAAATGGAGGTGTACCCTCTGGTAAACGTTTACAACAAGCTATTGAAAATGGTGATTTAGTTCGTGGATTTAGCCATATAAAACGGTGATTTTCCATAGCTATGTAAACGTTTACAAGAGGGTATCATCAATATAATGGAGATTCTCATAACCCACTGGGAACAAAATCAACTATTGGTTCAAATCACTCAAGAAATAAGGATTTTGCATGGTTGAAACATGTAGAAAGCTTCATGTTTAGCATTCCATCACCTAGCTCACCAGGTCTGAGACAAACTGGTGAGCTCACTATTACGCAATAGTCGTTAGTGTCCTGGAATGGTTTGTATGAGCCATATTTCTTTTTTGAATACCAACAATCTTGTTGGATAATCTCACTCATAACGAACTCAAACGACAACCAACTCACTCTGTAACTTAATGTTCAAATTAAAGAATGCAAATCGGCGATTCCAATACCTCAGATGCATCGTTTCTGGTGTCCAAACACTTAATTTTGGTTGTTTTGGTTGTTTTATTTATTCTTGCAAATGTTTTTGAACTATTTCATTGTTTAGCACCGCTGAATTCTTTGGTTTAGTCTTTTTTTGTTTTAATATCGTTGGTTATAGTTTATGTTGCTGGACATGCTCCTTGATATTCATCACGAGTCCACTTCGTCCTGTTTGCGTCGTATATCACCTTTTTTTAATATGTGCATATCAATATCTGAAAAGACGGAGTTCATGATATCGTGAGCAGAAGTTGTGTGCATCCGAGTGTTGGTCAATAATATTTAACTTGTTTATTTGTTTGAAATTTCACATTCCCTGTTGTTCAACTATTGTTCAGTTATTAGCATCTGGTTATTTAACATAGCCATGGAAAATCACCATTCTTAATAGGTAAACCATCTATTTCAATGGGCCATCTATACCAATGTTAAATGACCAGAGGGTAGCTCAAATGACAAACATCAAACAAATTATCACGGAAAAGAACATATTTTCTATGCTCCTACTTAGTTCACTGTACTACTATTAGTGGGGCCCCCAGTCGATAGCTAAGGTGGTTCATGTTCATAACTTCAGTAACTATATGGTTTCTGATACGCAAATAACTAGAGTTTTCATGGGCTTTGTAAATGAACAGGTTAATAACTGGGGGGGGGACTCCACATTAATAAACTATAATCCATTATAAACTATAGTTTTGGAGTTATGTACCATAAACCATAGTTATATATTACCACATTGTAAGTTTGGCACAGTGGCACAGTTTCCCTTCCGTCCAATCTCAGGACAAAGAACCTGGGATTCTGCCGCCAGTGTATCAGAGGTCAGGTTTTGAAAGACGCCGAGTCACTGGGATTTTCCTGTAGAGTTCATGATGGATATGTTAAATCAGTGATTTAATTGGGATTAATGGGGTTTAATGGGATTATAATCCACTTAATGGAATATACCCTCTGGTAATTTGTTACATGGCTATTGAAGCCATGGACCCAATCGAAATAGTGGATTTATCCACTGAAAATGGTGATTTCCCAGTTCGTTATGTAAACGTTTACCAGAGGGTATCCATCTATTATAGGAAAACAGATCTATGATTTATGGTACTCCCTCCAGCTCCAAAGACCGAGACTGAGACTGTATTTGGAGTTGTTTAACTTGGGGTCTAAAGACCTTCTCAGAGGGTATTTGGAGCTATAGGGACTATTAGTTGATTTCAATAGTACAACTATTGGTTATCAGTGTCAATATTACCCTCTGGTTATTTAACAGTTCGCCATGGAAGCAAAATGGCCCATAGAAATAGAGGCTTAGCGTTCTTAAAAATGGTGGATCTTTCCATGGCTATGTCAAATAACCAAATGGTATTAGTCTATTCTGTGATGTTCTATTGATATCTACAGGTTGATACATCTATAGTCAATAGATGTCAATAGGGTTTACTATGAATAGGGCTAATGGATTGACATAGTCATTGGACTTAAATCTGCTTAGCCAGTAACAAGTATGATCTATGTTGGCTTCTTTCACCAGGCTTCACTAGGAGTTAATGGTAGAGATATCCATAGTTGATGGGGCTGGTGTTAGGTTACATCTAGTAAAGGTGTGATATATCTATAGTTTTGCACAGCTCCGGACATTTGCCCATGCCCGTTTGCCAACAGGTCCCAGGGCTATTGGCTGATTTTCATTCAGAGGTCATGTAAACCCTAGGATGGAAATGGTTAAGTTAATTGTTCCATGAGGTTTGGGAGAGATGTTTCCTTATAAATCCTATTAGCCATATCGGTACTTGTTCCTTTTGGGGGATGGGGGATGATTTTGGATGTTCCCAACGGTAAATGCTAGGGCGAAAAAACTGGATCTGTGGGGATGGTCAAAAAATGTGGTGCCCCAGAGTTTTGAAAACCTTGCTTTGTGTAAAAACACATCTAAATATAGATATAACATGATATAACATGATATAACTTATGATACAACACGATAAAACCCTAAGAAATTCTCGACAAATCACTTACTATAGATATATCTTCAACAATTCCTAGATAGTTCACTTATTTGCACCAACTTAAGCTCTCTAGGGGGGCACCTGTATTGATGACATCCCTATCATCAACAGCTTTAGCTTGTGGTCAATGCAAACCAAGATGGGTCACACGGCGCTCATGACAATCTGAAAGATTGGCGTGGGAACCCTGGAACGGTATCAATGAATGGCGTTGGAGGAAGCACCTCATCGATTGGCGATCGGCTCAGCAGTGCATCGTTCCCATGAAATCCTTCCGTTGGTTTCCAACGTTGCGGAATTTGACATCCTGGGTTGTCGTGGTTGAACGTTGCAGGTACGTTTCAGATCAAAAAGGTCGGAATTTACAATGCTGGCGCCCTGGCGCCCTGGCGAACGCTGGTGAAGGGAAAAGGTTACCGGCTTTTGAGCATCATTTTGAGCTGAGTAAACTGACACAGGAGGTGCCAAAGTCCCAGGCATGGCTAGCCTGGGAGTATCTCGTGCTTCGAGACCATATGTGTGTGGAATACCTAGGCCCTAGAATCTCGATGCTGAATCAATGGAAGGTATTCATTTAAGGGTCTGGAAATATTTCACGTCGCCCATGGAAAAATCACGACATTTTTGATAGCTAGCTAATCACTTTTTTTATCTTTTTCTATGGGGAGATTTTTCCATAGCTATGTGAAAAATAACCAGAGGCTAGCGTAGTAAACTTCACCTGACTGAGAGCGTATTTTATTGTGCGCAGCATTGCAGCATTATGGATTCAACCAATGGTACCCATTGTATTCCGAAGAGCTAGCCCTATTTCTGTTAGTTAAAAATCAGCAAAGCCATTCTCTTCTCATATCCATGTTGCTGAATAAAATCTCTGTTGTGTTTCAACATATCACTAGAAATTCTCTTCCCATATCTAGTTGGCACAAAAAACATGTCCAACTTTTCCATCAAACAAGTGAATATTCAACATATCACCAAAATTCCATAAATGTCCCATACATATTTCACAAATAGATCCAACAATTACTTGATATTTTCTGGAATTATAATAAGATGAAAATGCCGACTCCGAACTTCAACTCTATCACATTAATCAGCATAGCCTGATCCATCTGGAATTCTGCAATTCTATCATAATTAAAATCCACATTACACTAGTTAATTATGTATTACAATGTGTAAATCCATATGATAAATGGGTATCATGTATCATGTATTTACACTAGTCATTATAAATAGAAAGACTTGGAATTACCAATATGGAATTACCATTTGGAATTGACACTAGTCATTAAAACTCGTTAAACATATTGCAGGAATACTGAATCTATATCGATCATTTAAGCAGTTCTATATCTTTTACCCGGCCTGGTAAACGTTAACAAAAAACGATGGAAAATCACAAGACTTAATGGGAAAACTATGGAACAACGATGTGAAATCAACGAACTTTTCGACCATGGTCGACCATGCTTCAGACATGTTCCACAAGGTGGTGCCCCCGTTTTCGATAGCTAAGTTGGTGCAAATAAGTCCAATAACTATGGGTTTTGTTGGTGATATATCTATAGTTAATGGGGTTTATAAACCATCTTATAACTGGGGGGCACCACTTTGTAGAAATATCCCACTAAATATTACCTAGATATCGAACATATGCCTCCCTGTGGTTGAACAATTTCGCAAGACTTTTTCCATACACATTCCATGGTTCAGAAATGGTTCAGAAATGTCCATGGATAATTGGACATATACCATGATTCTAACATCTATTAATTCCATAAATGTGTCGTTTCCATAAATATGGAATATTGGAATATGGATATAGTGTCCCTAAGCTGGAACTATCTATTTACAATGTTGATGGAAATATTGAATATCCCAAAGTATTCCATGTTTAAATATGTCCAAAAAGAGTTCCATAAATATTATGGGTTTTCATTGATATAATCTGGTGCCCCCAAGATAGCTAATTGGCGCGTTTATAACTCCAATTTCGCTATGGTTTATAGGTGATATATCTACAGTATTCATGGGCTTTATAAACCATTTTTTCAACCAACTTATAACTGATTAGGCTTATACTACCCAATCATCAATAATCATTTGGGATTGGGGGTTTGATGGTTTGTAGGCTTATATTGGTTCAAACCATTCCCGGTTAGTGTTTTTTTATTTTTCCAATAGTTGGGATGATGATCCAATCTGACGAACTCATATTTTCCAGGGGGGTGGCTCGACCACCAACCAGATATATACATATAATATATCTATGTTACTAGTATTGTAACAACTATTATATATTTGTATTATAACCACTATTATGGGTATTATAACCACTATCATGGGTATTATAACCACTATTATGGGTATTATAACCACTATTATTACATAATCCCATGATTGATGATTATTCAAATCATCAATCTATTGGGGATTCCTGGATCCCACCTTTTCCGAACACGGGGCCATGGGGCCAGGTCCTTGAGATCGCCCGTCACGGTGGTTCCGCAGCGGCAAGCTTTAGCGGTTTGAGAAGGTTTGAGATATGGTGAGAAAAGTCAAACAACATACAGGCCATTAGCTGTAAGTTAATGGTGATTTAATCTGGTTGGTGGTGACTGGAACCATGGAATGGATTATGACTTTCCCATGATATTGGGAATTTCATAATCCCAACTGACGAACTCATATCTTTCAGAGGGGTAGGTTTACCACCAACCATTGATTTAATGGTGATTGAATAGGAATTCATGGGATCTGATCTTACAAGGGATTTCATTTGCTTAGTTGGTGCTAGGGTTTACCGGGGTTATATCTATAACTAAGAAGGATTATAAACCAACTTATAGTTGGGGGTACCACACTGTAACTTGTTGGTGGTTCCATATCATGGGGTTACCAAGAAATCGGATAGGTTAACAATCGTCAATCAGCAGGCCGCCAGGACGGTGCAGGGTTTCGCGGATGGCGGACGAAGGCGATTTGTCACCGCTAGCTCGGGAGTTCAACGAAAGAAGGTCAAACCCTGTGGCATCTGCCCGTGCTGCACAAGCAGCACGCCGCCAGACGGTGCTGGGTTTCGCGGATGGCGGACGAAGGCGATTTGTCACCGCTGGCTCGGGAGTTCAGAGAAAAACTTTCAAACCCTGTGCCGTTTGGGGCCCCTGCTGCGCAAGCTTGCGCAGCACGCCGCCAGAACATTGACTGCAATAACTGAGTGGGTGTGGGTCCAGGTGGCTATCATTAAAAGGGATATGATGGTCTGGTTGGTGGGTTCAAACATTTTTCATTTTCCATAATATATGGGATAATCCTTCCCATTGACTAATATTTGATTTTCAAGATGGTTCAAAACCACCATATTTTCAAGTGGTGATAAATTGGGATATGTGGGATTTTATGGCAACAATGAAATGGTTATCATCATGTGTTTGGTGGTTTCAAAGATAGTTTTCAACCATGGAGATGGGATGAGGGGTTCAGGATGATGAACATATTTGGGGCGTGGGTTAAAACTACAATTACTTTACTTCGAGTTTTCCCCACCATGACATCTATACGTTTTGTTACTGGCAAATCTTCTGGCATTCTATCTGACATATCTTCTGGCATTTTATCTGGCATATCTTCTGGCATTCTATCTGGCATATCTTCTGGCATTCTACCTGGCACATCTTCTGCAATATGTTCTGGCATATCTTCTGGCACTCTATCTGGCATATCTTCTGACATTCTATCTGACATTCTATCTGGCATATGTTCTGGCAAACATTCTGGCACTTTATCTGGCATACCTTCTGGCATTCTATCTGACATTCTATCTGGCATACCTTCTGGCATTCTATCTGGCATAGCTTCTGGCATTTTATCTGGCATATCTTCTGGCATTCTATCTGGCATATCTTCTGGCATTCTATCTGGCATATCTTCTGGCATTCTATCTGGCAAACATTCTGGCACTATCTGGCATATCTTCTGGCATTCTTTCTGACATGCTATCTGGTGTTCTATCTGGCAGTTCTATCTGGCCGTTGAGGTCCAGCGGTGCTCACTGAGCTCCGAGGGTCCCAGGTTGAGGTCCAGCGGTGTCAGTGCGCTCGCAGGGCCCCAGGCTGAGGCCCAGGCGTGCTCATTGAGCTCGGAGGGTGTGAGGTGGAGGTCCAGCGGTGCTCACTGAGCTCGGAAGGTCCCAGGTTGAGGCCCAGCGGTGCCCAGTGCGCTCAGACCCTTGCAGTTGAGGTCCAGCAGTGGCCACTGCGTGCGGAAGTTGGCGAAGAGCTTGGCGAAGAGCTGGCAAGGCGGAAGTGGACATGGAAGTGGAGGCAGAGGTGGTGGAGGAGAACGAGGAGGAGGAGAAGAAGGAGGAGGAGGAGAAGAACAACTCTGATAAAATCTAACAACCCTCACCTGGCAGGTTGGGCAAATTAACTATGGAAAGTCACCATTTTTGATGGGTAAACCTACTATTTCTATGGCCATTTTCAATAGCTTTTTGTATGTTTACCAGAGGGTAACCAGCTTTTGATTTTGAACCATGTGGATTAGTCGTCACTGCAAACCGCATCGCTATATTGAGTTCGGTTAGATTCAAGTGGAATTCATCAGGGGTCGATGGGAAAATCGGAAAAAAACGCTCTTCTGGTTGGTGATTACAAACATGTTTTTTTTCCATTTCACATATGGAATAATCTTTCCCAACTGACGAACTCATATTTTTCAGAGGGGTTGAAACCAGCAACCAGCTCTTGATTTGGTGGTCATAAAGAAACGCTTGGGAATCTCAGGAATTCTTTGAGTGTCAAAGACGTGAAAAAAAGATGAACTTGAGAAATATATCCCATTGAATTCCACAGTTGTGGCCCAACTAAGAGTTATAAATGGGCTTATAATGACATATAACCTCAGTTATCGGAGTTATAAATCCATGTATAACTGTTAAGGGCCCTAACTGCATAATTTGAAACATTCAAACCACCCTAACATCCATTTTGAACATCATTTTCCCAAACGGAAAATGTTCAAGCAAGAGTCAGTGCTTCAAGAAACGATATGCTATCTCCAAAATTCCAATTTCCTCAGTGCCTCCGGTAATTTAACATGGTTGGCCGCAAAAGATGCTGTAAATGAAGGTTTAAACTGGGAAAATCATCGAACTAAACAGTGGATTTTCCCGCAACCCACGGATGATTACCAGAAGGTAAAGGGGGGAATAAACTCTTGTTCACTAGTGGTTTATGGTGGATAAACAAAGCAGGCTGCTGAAACCAATGGTAGATGAATAAACGCACGTAATCAAACCGGATGGTATTTGGGTAGATGATGCACCAATGGTAGGTGGTAAACGGTTGATGGTATTTGGGTAGATGATACACCAATGGTAGTTGGGAATAACCCAGAACAAACCAACCAATGGTAGATGAAAAAAAACCCTTTGCATTCTGAATTCTGGTTGGATGATAATTCCCATCTTCGCTGATGACTTGATGAAATCTGGCTAACCCCCTACCACAAATCATCGGGTAAATTTCATCACGACCTCACTGTTCTCCCAAAGCCTGGTTTTTCATAATTTATAAGAGGAATCATCCCAAAATATGGCCGAACTAGATTCAGTTCAGTGTTTTTTTAATTCACCCAGAGAAATCCATTAAAATCAGAGTTCAGATGTCATTATTTCCCATCAAATCCCATAATTTTTCCATCACGAGGTTCTATCCAATCTTACTATGGTTGCTGTGGTAAACATCAACCACCAACAAACATTAGATCCAACTAAATCACATTATATCGGCCATATTTCTTATTATATCCCACTCATGTCCACGCAGTGTTTCCACATTAGTTGATCAAATAGCATCTTAAATCGTAAATACAATAAATCCGATAAATTAACTCCAATAGATTGGATTTAGTGTGTATGTATATACATGATCGAAGAAGTTAAGAAGTCAAACTTCCGACAATATGGACAGATGAAAAGCAGAGATGGGAAGAGTCAGAGAGAAGAGAAGAGTAGAAGAGTGAAGATCAGAGAAGAGAAAGAGTCAGAAGAAAGAAGATGCAGATGCGCGAAAAGGTAGGAGAGTCGCGAAACACTGTGTTTTTCCAATGATTTGTGGCCCCGAAGGGTCGAAAAGTAGGCTCGCTAAAGCGGCGAGCGCGAAGCCATCTGCAGATGAGAGATGAAAAATTGCACGCCGTTGTGGCGCGAAGCACATTTCGAAGTCAAAATGTACAAAGCACACCATGCTCGGACCACTTTTGGAAGTTAAAATGTCGAAAAAGTGCACTCCGTTGTGGCGCGAAGCACATGTCGAAGTCAAAATGTACAAAACACACCAGGTTAGGACCACTTTTGGAAGCTGCAATGTCGAAAAAGTGCACGCCGTTGTGGCGCGAAGCACACTTCGAAGTCAAAATGTACAAAACACACCATGCTCGGACCATTTTTGGAAGTTGAGATGTCGAAAAAGTGCACGCTGTTGTGGCGCGAAGCACATTTCGAAGTGAACATGTACAAAACACCACATGTTTGCGCCACTTTTGGACGTTCAGATGTGCTTTCGCGTGGCAGGCGCAAGGGATTGTGGACCTTGTCAAAAGTGAGCAAAACGTGAGAGATTTGTGGCATTTCCAAAAACGATGGCAGGCGTGGGACATTTGAAGAGGATCTGCAAAGATGCATTTTCCGTGGCAGGCGCAGTACAAGAGACATGTTCATCAGAGCTGTTCGGAGGTCCGGGCGCTGATTTCCTGAGAGGGGTTGCATTTTGGAGCATCAGATCTTCAGGTTTGCTGAGATGATTTTACATGACAGGTGCAGCACTTCGTATGACCTGGCATCACTTTTTCGTGGTAAGCGCAGTAGTTTAGACACATGAACTGGAAAAATCGCAAGACGCACTGGTACGAGGCCGTCAGCTCTGCACTCAACTTTCCATTTTTTAAGGAAATCTCGCAGAATTGCCTCGTTTTTGATGTTGTCAACTTCGAAAAATGAGGAAGTCTCGCAGAATTGCTTCGTTTTTGACGTTGTCATGTTGAAATATTGAGGAAGTCTCGAAGAATTGCTTCATTTTTGATGTTGTCAACTTTGAAAAATGACGAAGTCTCGCGGGATTGTTTCGTTTTTGACGTTGTCAAGTTCAAACCTTGAGGAGGTCTCGCAGAATTGCTTCGTTTTTGATGTTGTCAACTTTGAAAAATGAAGCACTCTCGCAGAATATCTTGATTTTCAAACTTGCAGATAGACAGGTAGATAGATAATTAGACAGAGAGAGAGACAGAGAGAGAGAGAGAGAGAGATAGATAGATAGGTAGGTAGGTAGGTAGGAAGGTAGGTAGATAGGTAGATAGGTAGATAGATAGGTACATAGTTAGATAGACAGATGAGATAGATAGATAGATAGATAGATAGATAGATAGCTAGATAGCTAGATAGATAGATAGATAGATAGCTAGATAGCTAGATAGCTAGATAGCTAGATAGCTAGATAGCTAGATAGCTAGATAGCTAGATAGCTAGATAGCTAGCTAGCTAGCTAGCTAGGTAGGTAGGTAGGTAGGTAGAAAGGTAGATAGATAGATAGATAGATCGATCGATAGATAGATAGATAGGTAGGTAGGTAGGTAGGTAGAAAGGTAGATAGATAGATAGATAGATAGATCGATAGATAGAGAGATAGATAGATAGGTAGGTAGGTAGGTAGGTAGGTAGAAAGGTAGATAGGTAGATAGGAAGATAGATAGATACATAGTTAGATAGACAGATGAGATAGATAGAAAGCTAGATAGATAGAGAGACAGCTAGATAGACAGATAGATACAGAGACAGCTAGATAGATAGATAGATAGATAGATGGATAGATAGATAGATAGATGAATAGATGACAGCTACATAGATAGATAGATAGATAGATAGATAGATAGATAGACAGCTAGATAGATAGATAGGTTGATAGATAGATAGATAGATAGATAGATAGTTAGATAGATAGATAGATAGATTGGTAGAAAGACAGATAGACAGATAGATAGATAGAGAGACAGCTAGATAGATAGATAGATAGATAGATAGATAGATAGATAGATAGATAGATAGATAGATAGATAGAGAGACAGCTAGATAGATAGATAGATAGATAGATAGATAGATAGATAGATAGATAGATAGATCAATAGATGGATAGATAGATAGATAGATAGGTAGGTAGGTAGGTAGGTAGAAAGGTAGATAGGTAGATAGGTAGATAGGTAGATAGATAGATACATAATTAGATAGACAGATGAGATAGATAGAAAGCTAGATAGATAGAGAGACAGCTAGATAGACAGATAGATAGAGAGACAGCTAGATAAATAGATAGATAGATAGAAAGATAGATAGATAGATAGATAGCCAGCTAGCTAGCTAAGTAGGTAGATAATGAGAGAAAGAGAGAAAAAGAGAGAGAAAGAGCGGAGACATCAATCACCTTTCGATCCATCAGTGGCTTCGCGCTGCCATCCGTAATTCACAACAACCAACCTCTTCTATAGGTTTCCTATTTTTGAAATTTCCGCAACCGCCTTGTGCGGTACTACTGGTACACACACACACACATATATATATATACATAAATTGCAGTGATATCTATCTATCTATCTATCTATCTATCTACCTACCTCGATCTATCGATCTATCGATCTATCGATCTATCTATCTTTTCTTATCTTATATTATCTTATCTTATCTTATCTTATCTTATCTATCGATCTATCGATCTATCGATCTATCGATCTATCGATCTATCTATCTATCTATCTATCTATCTATCTATCTATCTATCTATCACCAACACACATTGCACGAGGATGGCACCATCTCGTAGAAAATCTTTGAGAGGCAAAATCCTCATGATTGGTATTTCTCCTACTCTCCTCATTATATCCCCATTATATCCCATGAAGCTAACCATAAAAAGATAGAAATCATGAACAATCACCAGTAAATGAAAAATGCAAGAATTAATTAAAACATTGATTTCCACTTTAAGGCTTCCCAAGAAAGATGTAACATTTTTCGATGTTGCGCGATCCGTGCGCGGATTGAGGTTGGCCAATCTGGCAGCAACTTCATCCATGCCGAAGGCTTCAAGCTCTACGTGGAGAAATGGGACAGTCGATGGGGAGAGTTGTGGGCGAAATCCCAC
Source organism: Cladocopium goreaui (assembly GCA_947184155.2). Classification (NCBI taxonomy): domain Eukaryota; class Dinophyceae; order Suessiales; family Symbiodiniaceae; genus Cladocopium; species Cladocopium goreaui. The sequence continues at coordinate 87,517 of CAMXCT020001812.1, forward strand.
ATGTTATGTGGGAAAACAATTGGAAAGCGGCTGGGAAAATCATGGGAAGATCATGGGAAAGTATTGGAAAATCATGGGTAATATATAGGAACACCCGCGAAGAGGATGGAGGTTTGCTGGGAAAATCATGGAAATCTTGGATTTGCTGATGATTTGGTTTGTTTTCCTAGTGGTAATGCCCACTACTTGGTGGATCTGTTAGGGAATATGAATAATTATGTTTTTTGGGAGGACTTCCTTCACAAGGTGCCCCATACTTTGGTTTGTAACTCGAATAGCTATGGTTTATGGTAGATATATCTATACTTAATTGCTGCAAACAACTCCAACAACTTTGGTTTATAAACCAATTTATAACTGGGGGGCACCACCTTGCAGCAAATCCAGTGTATGAGAGGTACCACTCGTGGTGTTTGCAGTCCGAATCGCTAAGTTGGTGGAAGTATGATGAAACAGGGCGAACTATGATTTATTTCATGTATGTATATATAGTTAGACGGCTTCATGGACCCAAAAGGTACTACTGGTACATTTATATACATGTATATGTTTTTTTCTCGGGCCTCGGGGTTCTTATACATGATGGCCGATCATGATGGCCGATGGCCTTTCCCGTAACGGTCCAACATCACCGTCCAACATGACATGACCGGTCCAACATGGCATTTGCTCATGGGTGAAACCATCGCTCTGAGGGAAACACTTAAGATGAACAAAACTTTCGAGGCAAGATGAAAACACTTTCGAGTCATTTGCAGCAGCGGCCATGGTGGCCGTGAAGAAGATCAAGTCTGAGACGCTTGGAATCAGCTGGGAATTGTCTAGTGGCTGATCCACCATGCCTTTGTTTGCAGTTGCTGCGTTTCCACCCGCATCAGGGATGGCTCCGTGTCCTACCACATTGTGCAGCTCAGTGCAATGTATGAATTTCAGCGTGCCTTGTTGGAAAAATAGTTGGAAACGCATGACAATTCTGGATCCCTCTTGGCTTCAAGGCGAGTACTATCGAGACGAGATCGGAGACCTGTCAAGCCCATATCTCTTGGCAGACCGCCAGCTATGTCGGACAGCCTCGTTTCAATATGTGTGGATCACATTTTGGAGGGGAAACGCACGCTACAAAATGGGGACTCTAGCAGAATAGCCGGGCTAAAACCAACCAACAATGCTGTTACCCTTTTTGGTGGGGAAAATATGTTTGAACATTGGCGTTTAACAGACTTGAACCACCTTTTGGACAGGAGAATCTTTCGAACAAAACTGGTGGCTTATAGGAGCTGATTTCCAATCTCTCGTAGTTTTCAGATGGAAACATGATGACGCTACTTGTGCAAATCAGAAAACTGAATTTTACAAACAACCAATAATTATGGGCAGCGCTTTATTTATGATGATCCGTAATGTAATCATTGTACCAAAAGGGTGACCCTTTGGTCCTGTCAGATGGAATTCTGAAGGCGTTGGGACCCTCCAATGTGTTGTTAAACAAAAAAGAGTGGCATGGCTGGAACACGCTGGAACATCTTGTTTGCAGAAGATGTTCAAATTGAAGACAGACTTTTGTAACTTGTGTATTTTCCATTGATAATTTGATAGCTGTTTTTTTTTACCAGGTTAAGTTCCCTGTTTGAGTTGATCGTTTCTACTTCTGCCCCGTGTTGCATTGCGCCAATGCACCATGACTCTCCCGTAATTTACCTCATTCCAGGGATGCCATCTACGGATAGTTTTTTGTACCGTCCATAAAGGTAGAAAAGTAAGACAGCATTAAGATAGTGGTAAGAAAAAGGCATGTATATCACATGATCATCGATTGTATCCGATTTTTGTTAGCAACAAGATAGCCCGTAAAATCCTGACATATCCTGTATGCATTATGTATTTATGAAATCCCGCATCTATCAGAGGATCCACCGGCAATCATCTCCTGCGTCTCCTGCATCCAAATCTCACTTGTTGGAGAAACCCAGCTTCAATCTTCCCAAAAAAACATCAACAAACAACCAGAGGATTTCCTGATAAAAAAACAGTTCAAATCTCTGCAGGAAAACAGCAGTTTCAACAAGTTGGCCCTCTTCGATGGATCGCTGTGGGGAAGCCTAGCTGTGATTTTGGGTGATCCCTGCGTCGACTCTGTGAGTTTTTTTTTGGACATGTATCGTCTAAATGGAGGTTTTCCTGAAATGGAGGGTACCAATAAATCATCCATTTTTTGGGATTTTCCAAGCTATCAAACAGCTGTTGGGGATCACTATGGAAAGCCCCTGAAAAATGGTGTAATTGCCGGGAAATCATCAGCAGATGTAGGAGATAAGGTTCCCTTTACTGGTTATACATGGTTCTAAGTGGTTACACACCATAAATGGGGTTATAACTTATAACTGACTTATAGCTGGTAGAGGGACCTAACTGTAGGTAACTTTTCCATGAACAAAATGTTATGTTGGGCTATCCTACTGACCTAGCCACGGCAAGTTGGTGGCTGTTTCACATCTACTCAATTGGTTTCTGTAAAAACTTTCGAAACGATGATGCCAGTTGAATGTCCAAAGATGGAGGTCATCCAGTATGATCGTATTTGAAATATTGAACCAGTGGCAGGCCCATATTTTCTTGGTGTGAAAAACCCTGCATTTTCATGGGTTTCTCGCAATTTGCACCTGATCTAGCCATATTTTTTGATATCATCTTCAATCCTTGCGATTTCGGATTCTAATTATTCCCCATTTATGAGCAGTGCCTGACATACCAATTGGTCGTTTATGATCTATTTACTAGCTAATTTAATACAGGGACTACGGGGATCCACCAGGGTGCCAGTGGGATGCCAGGAACCCGCATCTTTGTAGCGAAGTCGCCTAACGAGACTTGATGTCTTCATCCATTGGCCCTGGAATGTGAGACCTGCCGCGCAGCGATGCGAACCGCGTGGATCGCGCAGGGGAAGCCTGGAAATTTCGGTGAGTGGAGCGGAAGAAAGAAGTCCCTTGTCATTGCAGTTCTTTTCTGCATCACGTGCTGCAGCAGTGTGGAGACAGGTCTGGAACTGCAGCAGTTTTGAAAATGAAGATAGTTGAATTTCTGACTAATCGAAGTTAGTTAGTTCATTCTGAGCTAGAAGCGCAGGAAATGAAACAGAAAATGGAAGACGCTGGTAGTAGCAACAAGCGCAAGGCAGATGCTGAACCAGAAGAAGGACCTCAAGGTAGCAGTAGCAGCTTGATGGTAGATATATCTACCAGAACCATCCAGCATGTAGTGAAATAAGCCAACAGCGAGCAAACCTATCGCAACTGGAGACCCCATTGTCCCACTATATCCCACCATACCCACATCCTATTCCCATGGCAAATTCCTATAATATTCTAATATTCCTATGAAATTCAAACGTCCCCAGTCATTGTGAGATGATCCAACCCATTAGTAGGTGAATCATTGCCACAAGGATATATATATATATACATATATATATACTAGTTCTCTTATTATTGTTTTTATCATTATATTTAATTATCATGTTATTTTATTAATGTTTCTTGTCATTGTTTTTTCTATTATTATTACCAGTATTTCTATTATTTCTATACTGGTATTATAGTTACCATTTTTTTTTACTATTATTATATATACTGATGCTTTGGTATTTGCCTCTATATTGAGCCTTAGTATGAATTATAGCATTTTCCCTTCCTTTGGCTCCTGGGGCGCTGGGAGCATCTCTGCATTCTGAGGTGTATGACCTCCATGAGTAACATCAAGAACTTCATGCTTTTTGGCGATCTGCGCAAAGGCCTCGGCCTTTTTCTGGGTGGCCCTCAATTTCTCGAAGTGGATTTGATCGACATTACATAGCTGGATAGATAGTAGTTAGTAGTTGTCCATCAAGATTCCGTTTTGGATAACATCTTGTGCTACCAGGACACGTCTGCTTTGTTTTCGTTCTGTGGTCAGCCTAGTCTTCAACCAACTTATCCCAGTTAATGCATATATTAGGCCTAGTTAGTTGGTTACAATTATGTGGAAATACCTTACTAAACCATTGTTTCTAAGGGGTGTTTAATTTTATTAGTAAGGATAAATCCAAGATTGTAGGAAACTGTGCGTTGTTTCTAAAGCCCATCTGGCTTTGCTACAATGTCAACCACCAGGGGTTTGTATGGGCATTGCTCATTCCCGGCAAATTTTACTGTAGTTTCACAACCGGACATGCGAGATTCTCAGAAGATTTCCTTTACCGTATAAATATTTTTAAGGTGGTTTGAAGCCGCCTTAACTTTCTACGAACTAATGTCTGCTCATGGTGAACCTTAGGACAAGACCCCATAGAACTGCTTGTTCAACTGATTGTTCGAATAGAAAGCTAGCGGGATCAAAAGGCAACTTCGTGACGAATTTGCAAGGACACTGACTTTTTCAATCGTTTCTCAGTTAGTCGGCGATAAGGCGAATGGGGTCTGAAATCAACCAGACAGGATGCTACGCTTTAAGATATCTCCTGCAAGACAGCCACTGCGGCTGGTCAGAAAGGTTAGCAATCACCATCACTACGAAACCATAGGCCAAACAATTGCCACCACTATGCTGCGGGGGGCTGGAGCCGATGGCTCAAGTTTATCAATGTCTGAGATTTCTTGGGGTTTTGATCAATCTCAGATTTATCCGTATGAAAATCCTTTCCCCTCATATTAAACACCACTTTGAAACCATGGTTTAGTAAGGTATGTCCATGTATTTCCGCATTATTTCCGCATAATTGGGACCATAGAATGGAGGTACTTCCTCCTTCTGGCCCGCAGGAGTGGACTTCTGCCAGTGGAAGGAGGAACAATCCACTGGTACCAGGAGTCCTATGGGAAGAACATGGGAATATCATGGGGGTAAGGTCGGCAACCCAAGATACTTTAGTCTGTAGTGACTGGCATAGATTAACTGTGATTTCTCAATAGTAACTGGGATATATATTCGTACTCTGAGCCTGAACCAACCATCAACCCCATCTTCAATAGTATTGGCAACATGGGTGATTGGTTTACTGATGATTGATTGCTATGTTGATTTTCTGTTTTGCCGCAAATGGAGGACTGCCATACTCAACCACATATCGAAAGATATGAGTCCAACGGTTGCCGATCCTGAGATAATCCAACCAATCTGATTGGACCAGAAATGCCGCCGTCATATTGTAAATTTCTGCATTTCATTGAAACCCACATAGCATCAAGCACCTGGATTTGCTGAAGATTTCATGATCAATTACTATATTATAGACTTATAGATAGCATAATCGATCAATTATTTCCTTCAGCATAATCATAATCACAGTAATTAATGGGTAGCATCAAAAATAGACTATCTTCTCATTGATCAATTTATCATGTGGTGCATCAACTGAGAAGATCTGTTTGATTTTTTTGCGACCCCTGAAGCAAATCGAGAACATCATCGACCCATAAACATGGTTGGCTTACCCTCCAGTCATCAAACACTATCCGCCATGCATAGTTGATTTTCCCATAAAAAACTCAATTCATAGAGGATTTCCCACTGCCACGTTTGAGAGGGTAATCAACCTATAGTATCCAATAGTCCATTAATATTCCATTATCATAAATCCCATCATATGTTCATTAAATCACCCTTAAATCACCCTTAAATCACCATTGCCGGAGGGTAAATCACCAATAAACCTGACCTATTTGTTTGTTTTTTGGTTTTTGTTGACCCATAGCCATCTAGACGACATGACCCTCATTTTTGGATTTGGGACTCATTCCTGATATGCTGCGACCACTTGGGCCCGCCTCACTGTGGAGTATGTTTAGTTTGGGGAAGAATGCAAAAGAAATGCAAGTTTGGACAACCATTCCCCAAAGTAAACACAATCTATGGTGAATTCTTCCCCAAACTATAATTATGTTTGCTCATCTTATTTTTCAGAAACATGATGAAACATGTATAGCCTGCCCAGGTTTTTTAAGACCAAAAGTATCATGTGTTGAGAATTGGTTTACCAAGTTCTTTTTGAAGTAGAGGGCGAAATCAAATGGGAGAGTATTGCGCCTCAGAATTCCTGAGAATAGATATCTTTGGATTGAACACATGCACAACCGGTATACAGCTGAATACTTTTCATTGTCCAGGTTAGACGGCAATCCTGCAGATATGTCCCAAGTAATACCCACTTGGTAAGCCTAGTTACCTAGCTAAAGTTCTATGTTTGTCAAGTCACGATGATTATGGATCACATCTTACCATCTTTTGCGCCAAATTTGTTCTGTCTCATTCTATCCCATAAATGCAGATCTTGTTCCAGAAGTTTTGCTCGACAAACCTCCAGTTATAGCCATTAGGGTTGGTTCAATATTCATGAAAACTTGGAGCTGATGTTCTCCATCGAATTTCCCATTCATTGGTTGGTGTTATTTTTGTTTGATGGTTGAATCCCCATTGGCATACAACTTGGGGCCTCCAAGATAGCCAAGTAGACTTTATAAGTGGAGTAACTTGGATTTTTGGTGGATGTAAGTATACATTGATGTCGTCCCACTTGGTTACTACTCAGTGTCCCTGCTTAATAAGTCCCCAATTCGCGCTTGTCGCAAATATAATTGGCTGATATCCCCAGAAGCACTAACTCGTTTACAAGTTCTGGGGTGACGCCTCCAAGTGTAAACCAACCAATAACCCCATCATTATATCATCATTATATCGCCATGACATCACAGCTATATCACCATTATATCACCATCAAAACGTACCAGAATGATCCAGGTAAATGTCTTAATCCTTCGGCACCTTTTTGTGCTGATCGCCGTGGTTTTTTTACCACGACCTTGGACCAGGACCATTCGCAGACTCTCCCGATCACCGCCATCCATGAACATGACTGCCTGTTTTTTTCTGCCCGTTTTACCCAGTTGCGTAAATGACCAAAAATTTGGGGAATGATATGGAATAATGGTGGCTTAATCATCAAACATGATGATTTAATGGAATTTAATGGGATATCATGGGGATACCCAGTGGAATATCCCAAGCTATGGCCAGTTGAATTGGAAAAATTGGGCATAGCCGCGCCCAACTTGTGACCAGTTCGAATGGGAGGATGACATTCCATGGAACTTTGGGTACCCGACGTTCAGACAAAGTTGTGGTGAATGGAAATTGTGGCACTGGGGACTCAACAAAATCCAACTTCTCATGAGTGAGAAAAATCTCAACTTTCCCCCAATAGAAAATGGAGCCCCGGAATGCCCATCAAACAGGTTCAATCAATATATTCCCCTAATCAACCCAGTGCTTGTAATGATGTAGGCACCAAGTTGATCCAAGTTAGCCATAGCAAGGAGGTTAGTTCTATTTCATTCTATGTTCTCATTTGCACCATTGTCTCTCCCCATTATAAATCCAGTCATCTTTGGCTGTTCCACAATGATCCAATTTAGATCCACTCAGACCATACGAAACCATCTCTGAATCCAAACAAGAAATCCCACACCTTTCCACATATATCACATATATTACATATATGACATACATTACATATATTGCATATATTACATATATGACATACCTTACATACATTACATACATTACATGCATTACATATATTGCATGTATTACATACATTACGTACATTACATACATTACGTACATTACGTACATTACATACATTACATATATTACATATATGACATACATTCCGTACATTACATACATTACATATATTACATATATGACATACATTCCGTACATTACATACATTACATATATTACATATATGACATACATTACATATTTTTCATGTAACATATAAAGTTTGAAAGAATATTTCACTATTACGAGTATGATTCATATTGTAGATTATATAGGTGGGACTCCTGATTTTGAAGCTGAGCCGGCTGAGCCCTCTGCGATTAATGTCTTGTGAAAACAAAGACGAGCATAAACTTAGGGTGACGCATGGGCAATGCCCAGCATGTACCTAGGTGAAAGCAAAGTGTGGCATGAACTTAGGGCCACGTCATGCCACCTCATTCCGTGGATCAAACAAAATCATGAAGCTGGTGGTGATGTCGTGCAATGGTCATGACATCAATGGGAATTTCAGGATCCTAAAATAGAGGTACTGCAACATATAAGGCCATATTTTGTGGGGATATTCCCTTACATAGGCCTTATATTCCCATTGATGACAGTGTTGAAAATGGTTTTGGCTCTGCGCACAGCTGTCACTGTGGCAGTGGCAGGGGCTTTTGACATGAGCCAATGAGAGCATTGGAAAGGCCCAAAATTGGTATGCAAACAGCAAGTGGATAAGGATTTACCGAAACCCCATTTGATAGATAACTGATTGGTGGTTTCAAACATGATTTTTATTTTCCATTTCATGAATGGATAATCCCTCCCATTGACTTTCACATTTTTCAGAGGGGATGAAACCACCAACCAGACAAAAAAATGTTTTTGCCAGTTTCACTTGCATGATCGTTATGGTTGCAAGTGTCCATTGGAGTAGCTCGAGGAGCTGGGCGAACAGCCCAAAGTCCAGTGGTTTATCAACATGTTGCCTTTTAGCATATATAGTAACTCAATGATTTACAGCAACATACACATATACATACATACACATCATACGTTTATAATTACATGTTGTATACACACGATATGGGTTAAACCTTGGGGCATCCGGAGGGACGCCAGGACGGTGTTGGCCTGCGAGTTTGTGATTCACCAGAAGTCCTTGGGTTTGGTCCAGGGCTCAGGGAAAAAAGGGACCTCGTCAGCTTGGGATTTACCAACAGATAGCAAGAGATTTGGAAATTTACTAAGGTTTTTGTAGGTATATATATATATATATTGTTTTTTTAACATATATATATATATGTTTTTACATACTGTGCATATACATATATATATATATATTTACACATATATATATACTTAGTTGGGTTGTTCAAAAATCAACTTGAAACTGGGAGGTCCACCTTTCATAGGATTATGATAGAACATGGCAGTTCAAATTGTGACTGTTTTGGGGTCAGTAAGTTAATATGTCGGACCTCCAAGGGAATCAGATCGAATTCGCTTGTATAATTAGATTGTATAATTAGATTGTATAGTTAGATTGTATTAATGTCGGAAACATGGGCAGTTTCATAAGAGTTAGTGGGAGTTAACCAACAGACATTGTGATTGAATGAGAGTTTGTGGCCAAGGATGACTTCATGGGTTGACAATACCAACCGAAGTGGTTAGTTATGGTGAATAGTCAATAGCAACCATACAATTGCAAACATAGTTAGCAATCAGTGAATTATGGAAATATAAGCAACCATATGTGTGTTGAATATAGTTGCGGGGGAAACCGACACAGAAGAGATGCAATGTGGCCATTGCTATCTCTTGGACTGGAACGTTGGGCGGTCACGTTCGCATCGCGGACTGCTTTCACATGGCCACCCTCAACCCAGAGACCGGGATGTATGAAGATGTCGTTGGGGCAGGCAGCCTGGGCCTCAAAGAAATGCAGCAGATGCATCTGGTTGACAACCTTGTGGAGACCTCGAAGTACAAGAAGGTTTTCGGTTGGCGCTTGGAAAACCCTGTGGTCTATGATCCTCCCCGGAGCTATCGCCACATCAAAGGATGTTGTCAGCTCTGGGTCCGGCAATCAAAAAGGCAACTGTTCAGAAGAAGCCAGCCAAGAAGCAGCCGAAACACCGAAAAAACACATCATCCTCAGGCTCATGGTGAACCACTACAAACCACTAAACCAGCCTCTGGGATAGCAGGACGAGGCAAAAGGTTGTGGTGGTCCGAGGTCAACTTACCTCGAGAGACGTCGTGGAGATGAATACACCTGGTGTTTGAAGGACCTCAACTTCTTATTTCCCATCTAAAGTAGGGTGAAACAAATGTCAACCCCGACTATTTTAGTACCCAATTATGACTATTTTGGTGGGACGCCCATAGTACTGTAATTGATGTGTTTATTGTTTTGGGGTTCACAATAATCGTCTCATACCTGGGTAAACCTTGGGTGCACAAAAGGGCCGGATAAACTTTCGTTGGGGAGTTGGATTTCGGCACGTTCAACCATTGTTAAACGGGAATATAGCTCATATAACTGGATTTTGAACATCACCAGGTTTGTATTTCCTGTCCGTTTGGATGAATTGTCGCGATCTCACAATGGCGTCACTGTAGATGATACTTAGTAAGGGCAACTTCGTGTAATCTCCCAACAATCACCTTATACAAAGTGGTGCCCCCCAGTTATAAGTTGGTTTATAAACCCCATGAACTGTAGTTATATCTACTATAAACCATAGTTAAACCACTTATAAGGCAACTTAGCTATCTAGGGGGCACCACATTATATTTACCTGGATGACTTATAATTCAGCCAAATCCATGTCATGGTCACATCGGATGTGTCCCTTAACAAGGGTTGGCTCAATCGCCGCAACTGCCCTGGTACCTGTGGTGTTGGGAGCAACATTGTTACCTGAACTGAGCTGATGAAGCCGTATGAAACCTCATTAAGGGTTCCTATCCCTCTGTAAACGATTCTGTTTTAGGAAAAAACGCAGTTTCATCCTTCCTAAAACATGATTTTTCGGTTCAAAACCCACACCAAACAGTTTCAAGGTGGTGCCATCCCCAAGGTTTAAGCCGGTTTGTAAACCATAGAAAGTACTTGGTATAAACCATAGTAAGTAGAGTATAAGCCAGTTAGTAACTCACATGTATTTACCATAAACCCAACAGTTAGTGGAGTTCGAAACAATCTCAGCGAACGAACTTCGCTAACGAACTGGGACTTTTTTGGGCGCCAGAATTGGTTGGTTTAAACCACCACTGAGGTGGCACTGGATCACAAAGGCAACGTTCATCTCTACCAGTACACGCCACACAGCGATGGACGAGAAGGGGACAGCAGTGGCGGGTCGGCGGGCGGCCTTGGATGGGCAGGATGAACCAAAACAAATTGGTTGGGACCTATGAAGTAATGGGCTCATAGATGGGATGAGTTAGTACCATTTGTTAATGGTTAGTTAATCCCATTGGCAAATTGTTAGTATTTTTTTTGGGTTCACCAATTGATGTTTTGACCCAGACTTGAACACAGAACACATTTTGACCCAGCATCCCGGGTTGATTGCTGCTGTGGGCCAGCTCTTGGTGGCAGAGGTGGCCAAGAAAGGGGGGGGTATTGCGGCTATTAGATCGAGAAGCTGCACAGAATGCGCAAGTCCAAGAGTCGGCATCGGCAGCCCATGCTGCTCAAGATACTGAAGGACAACGAGCGCTTCCGGTACCCAGTTGCCCAGGAGCTTTCCCGCTGCACGGGGGCATCCATTCTTTGGAGCCAGCTTTACAGGAAGTGTTCAGCGGCAGCATCTTCCACGTGGAGTGGAAGGAGGGCCTTGAGCAGGCACATCTGTTGCACATGTGTTTGGAGGTGGCGCTCATGATCCTCAAGTCGGTGAGGGCAATGGGCCACCGAGACTTTTGCCCTGCAGCGCGTGGTCGAAAGAGCATCTTGAATCAAACATGGCCCAGGCATGTCCATCATTCTTTCCCAAACTGCTTGCGATGCTTAATGTGTTCTGCATTGCTTTCCCAAACTTGCTTGATGTACTTGTTCCCCACCTGCCAGGTGAGGGTTGTCAGATTTTATCAGAGTTGTTCTCCTCCTCCTCCTCGGCTAGCTGTCCTCCTCCTCCTCCTCGTCCTCCTCCTCCTCCTCCAGTTTCTCCTCGACCATGGCTGCATCAACTTCCACCTGCACTTCCGCCTTGCCAACTCTTCGCCAAGCTCTTTACCAACTCTCTTCGCCAAGCTCTTTGCCAACTTCCCAGCTCAGTGTGCACCGCTGGACCTCAACCTGGGACCTTCCCAGCTCAGTGTGCACCGCTGGACCTCAACCTGGGACTGTCCCAGCTCAGTGTGCACCGCTGGACCTCAACCTGGGACCTGCCCAGCTCAGTGTGCACCGCTGGACCTCAACCTGGGACCTGCCCAGCTCAGTGTGCACCGCTGGACCTCAACGGCCAGATAGAATGCCAGAAGATATGCCAAATAGAATGTCAGATAGAAAGCCAGAAGATATGCCAGACAAAATGCCAGAAGATATGCCAGATAGATATGCCAGATAGAATGTCAGATAGAATGCCAGAAGATATGCCAGAAGATTTGCCAGATAGAATGCCAGAAGATATGCCAGATAGAATGCCAGAAGATATGTCAGATAGAATGCCAGAAGATATGCCAGATAGAATGCCAGATAGAATGCCAGAAGATATGTCAGAATATATGCAAGAAGATATGCCAGATAGAATGCCAGAAGATATGCCAGATAGAATGCCAGAAGATTTGCCAGATAGAATGCCAGATAGAATGCCAGAAGATATGTCAGAATATATATGCCAGAAGATATGCCAGATAGAATGCCAGAAGATATGCCAGATAGAATGCCAGAAGATTTGCCAGATAGAATGCCAGAAGATATGCCAGAAGATATTCCAGATAGAATGCCAGAAGATATGTCAGATAGAATGCCAGAAGATTTGCCAGTAAGCAAATGTATAAATGTCATGGTGAGGATCACACGAAGTAAAGTAATTTTCTATGGTACTTTTTTGGCCTCAGGACCTTGCAGCTGCGGAGTCTCTGAGATTGGCCGCTTTTTGTCGGTACCCTATTTTTACGGGGATTTTTTTTCCCCCTCCTCGGGTTTTTTTTCCCCGGCTAAGTTCTCGCAGACTGGTGTGGCAGGGAAGCAAGGCAGCAAGCAAGCAAGCCGGCCAGCAAGCAAGCCAGCCAGCCAAGGCCCCAGCCCCAGCCCTGCACGCGGCACAACACTCTGCCCCTCCAGCAGCACATCCAGGGGCCAAGCAGCTTAATCCAACTCCATGTCAAGGATTCATATGTTGTTTGGGAAGCCTGGAAGCCGGTTGAAAGCTTTTAATGGCTCACTTCGGAACATCAAAAAACTAATATGCTGAAATGTCAATATTGTCCTTTCTGTTCTTGCTTGGGATTGTTTGATTGTTTGACCCACAGCCATTAGTAAGTCATCTGTTTCTGTTTCTTTTCAATTTGGTATTGAATTGTCGCAGGTGTGTCTAATCTCTTCTCATCAAGAGTTTTCCATGTTCTTTGGTGTTGTCCCAATCATTTTGGTAACTTGGTAACAACACAAACTTCAGGACTTGCACAGAGAAACCATGTGTTTGCTGGGCCTGAAGTGTTACTTGAGAACAAGTACTTGCTGGTTTTCTAGAAAAATGTGAGCACTTTGGTCTAATATTTTAGGGCTATCAGCTCAAAAAATGCAGGATATCCAAGATTGGCAATGTATCTTCTAGAAATGGGCCATTATCCGGGAATTTCTAGAGGCTAGAGTTGTGGCCCTCATTGGTTCCCAGGGAGCCCATATCATGGGGGTAGCAGTACAAGTCTTTAGCAATACCAGGCAAAGGTGGTAATGATCACATTCTGGTTGGTGGTTTGGAACATGTTTTTTCCATATATTGGGAAGAATGATTATAATCCCAACTGACGAACTCATATTTTTCAGAGGGGTGGCTCAACCACCAACCAGACATTAGTACAATGTGGTGCCCAGGTATAAGCTGGTTTATAACCACTTTAGTGACTTTAGTGCGATACATATCTACCATAAATCCTTGTTATTCGAGCTATAAAACCAACTTAGCGACTTGGCACCACGATTGGTACCTATACCAAGTTACAAACTGATCATCTCAACAATGCTTGCCCCCCAGTTCGGAATCGCTACCTTGCTGCCTACAGGGCAAGAACTGTTAGGTTGATTTGGGGGATACTTCCTTGGGGTTGCAAAGCAACCAACTTACTTGTGCTAAACGCAGGGAATGAGGGAATGATCCACAATAACTATTAATAATCATCCCAGCAACCCCCATTCCCATCCATTCTCTACTAAGCACCAGTAAGCTTATAAAGCAACTTATAACTAGGGAGAAATAGGGGGCCCGCTTTGTATTTGTTACAATTTGATTGCTTGACGCTGCGGTGTGATCATCATCGCTTAAGCAGTTCTTGAGTGCGGAACTCACCTTCGAGATTGATCTATGTTGATTTTCAACCAGCTGGAAGTTGTCGAATATGGATAAACCCAAACAACAAGTGGGACCAAGTAGAACTGGTAATTATCCAGCTCAATCTTCGGAATGTTCAACCACACTTGGAAGAATAGTATCAATGTTACCTTGGCAAGATGATGTAGATTTCCCATATGCCAGAAAACGGATATTCATACATATTACGGAATATTTAGGTAATACTAGTGATATTAAGGATATTAATCATATTTTGGTGTAATACTATTGATATGTAGATTTCCCATATATAAAATTAGCTGGTATTACACCGGAGGAATTTGTCGGAACATGAACGGGATTGACCTCGATACATTTTGTGCCGGCACTAGCTATCTCCATGCTTTCAGTATTCGTATATTGCCATTCAAGTGCTGTTGCTAACCCAATTCCTTGGTCCTTGGTGAGTCTTGTTTTATTTCCAGTTGGTTACTATCCCAACAATATTGGCTTAAAAGATTCGGTAACATTAGGACTTGAATCCATTATGCATTATCATATTATTGTTGGTCAGTTTTGGATAACCGTACTTAGTATATGTTCCCAATATCTTAGAAATATTGGAGGGGAACATTTTGCAGCAATCCCCAATGTTTGGTGTTAAAGTTAAAACAGTGGTCAGTTCAACTTAGTTTTGGTAGCAGATGGTTGTCCTACCAAAACAGCAATGCGCTTGATACACTCGGAATATCAGAATATCATGTTCAAGACTATCGACAAATCATATCTGATAACAATATTGTTCAGCTGTTGGAAGGGAGCGGTTAGGATCTATGGGTATTTGCATTCCCTATCAAATACGGAGCCAAGGAACTCGCACAAGTTTCCAACAATATGGAGGTTTCCTGAAACGGGGGTACCCCAATAGCTGGATGGTTTATAATGGAGAATCCTATTACAATGGATGGTTTGAGGGTATCACAATTTTAGGAAACTTCCATATTATATAAAATCCCAACAAGTGTTACCAATTATCAGGTTCAAAAAATCTGATATCTTATACAATCATCATCCTGAAAATCACGCCTACATCAAGAGTGACAACATGATTCCAGGACCAAATCCTTCGCAGCTGCGCCACCTTCGCCATGGGCGCTCCCTGCAGATCTGCCTTGAGGCTGTCCCGTGGGGTCCCGTCTGGCCGGCTGTGAAGGGGAATGGTTAGTTGATGATAGGGGTAAATCAATGGAACAATTCAATGGACCATATAAATTAATGGATGATTAATGGATAGTCAATGGATAATCCAATAATAGTGGATAAATCCAATGGATATTTAATCATTAATAGACCATATATCAATTGATAATCAATGGATAATTAATGGAAAAGACATGAATCTGGGTAAATGATGTTGTGACCTCACGTTGGCTAATCATCCCCATAGCTGGCCGCAAGTTTCAGGTAAGTGAAATTTATGATTTGCCCAGATCTAATGCACGGGTTGGTAGTCCTGTCCAGTTTTGGTGATTTTGAACATCACTTGAAAATGCTGAAAACAGTATCCCTTGAAGATTATATCCTGTATTGATGTTTGCTGATGTTCAATTAGGACATTTACCCTCCAGTAGATTCACATAGACCCTGCCAGATAGGAGTTGGAAGATTAGTTTCCATTAAGAAATTGTGATTTTCAGGGTCTATGTCAATTTACCAGAGGGTACCAACCCCTGTAATGACACATTCCACTGAAAATGGGGAAGCCTGGGGGCTCTGTCGCTAGGACGGGATCTAAAACTAATACTGGCTGGCAAGGAGCTTAGTGGGATTCCAGCGAGATATGTTTGGAACATTGATGGGATAGCAATGGGCATATTTCTTTACAATGGGATATACATAATCTATATACAGTATATATATATACATAAACGATTCATAAATGGATATCTAATGAGTCATTGGGGCCCTGTAGTGTTTGTGCATGATGTTTCGACCACCAGTGGGATTGAATGGGATTGATCAGAAACCACGGCGAAACCTAACAAGCATCGGGATATTGGGAGGATCCTCCAAGCGTGGGTTCTCCAACTTCTCTGTGGGGTTGCCTCAATGGCTATGTTATGGTGGGTCGACCTCCAAGGAAATAGAGCCCATGAGCCGAAATTTCTTTGCAACTGGCAACCAATGAAGCGCCAAACTGTTCTTTGCTTATTTTGTGATTTCTCATTGTTTCATGTTTTTTCTTGCTGTGAAACGAACAGTTTGAAGAATGGATTAAGATCGTTTCCGATCGGCCCTGTGGGGATGGAACAATTTTTTGTGTGACCCAAATTGGTCAAGAAACTGTGTGACACAAGGTGAGTTTATAGTATGTTTTTGTTTGCAGATTGTCAATATTTACAAAGAAAACGTAGGTTGAAACATATAATGCGAACCTGGAAATTGAGACTAAAAAACATGAACAAAACATCATCCTTTTCGGCATCCTGCATGTTTTTTTGGAGGCCGCATGTTCATCCCACGGTTATGGCCCGAACGGGCGCCAGTTATAGATGGGATGAAATCACTCCAGTCAAACCTATCATAGCTATAGGGCTATCCCTCCATGATCTAACAATATGAAAACAAAACATGAAATCACCATTTGAGTAGTATTATCCCTTATGATCCCACTATTCCACCATACTGGCATGGTTCCTGTCGCAGGCTGCAAACTGAACCAGGGGTGCAAAGTCTGTGGGAACCCCAGACGGAACCCGGGCGGAGGTGTGGATTCATAGGAACCATGGGAACCAAACGATGGGAACATGTTCCATGAATAATGGGTATATACAAGCTAGATTCATGGGATATATATGTATATATATATAACAGTTAATGAAATATACCATGCAGGGATTTTTATTGGTGTATACGTGTTATGTTAAGCAGCCAATATATTGATGGGACATATATATATATAGGAACCAGCCTCGCTTGCGCCCATAGAAACGACTCACTTGCACCCAGATTGACCTAAACATACCTTCGCGTAGAAAAAGAACCATTTAGGATCTACTTTTAGGGGACGTTTCCATGTATATATATATATATACAGGTACACCATATAATGCCATAGAATGAGAATATTTCAGATCAACAATCAGCTGGATATATACACGTATGGGTATACCATGAGATACACGCATCTAGATATGATACACGTTTGATGGCCATCCCGCAAGGACAACCCTGACTTGATGGCTACAATGGATAACAACCATGTCTAGGAATGGTTTCTGCAAGAGAAACCACATTTAAAGTTGATTGCTATAGTTGTTGCGGTTGTGATACCATGACAACATATGATAACACAATTGTTCGTTTGAACGTATGTTTCTGCCGCATGTTTTTCTGGTAGTTTCATCGGGATGTTGGACCCCCCAACCACCAATCAGTTGACAAATTGTTGCTGACTCCCAGTCCTGGTTTTCTTTCTTCCCAGCTTTCAGCTCTCACGCCTGAGCTGGCCATGGCAAATGCCACTGCGCTGCCAGATTTTCCCCAAGTGGCAACTGGCAGCTGCTGTGCTTGCCCACTACGATTCCCAGATTCTCCCCACTGCGCTGCTCATTTCGAGTTCTTTTTCCACCGTCTTCACTACCGGACGAAGACCCCGGGAAGAAGATGCTCCATGAGCAGTTCCATGAGACCACACTAAGCCTCAGTACTCCGAGTACTTTGCGGTCCCGAAATGGGATCGCAAAGTCCGCTTTATTCTTGGCTACACCGATGCTGTGTGGAGGATTTCATCTCAACAATGAAAGGACCTGTGGGGACAAGCCATGTTTTGGGCGTGGAGCCATGTGACCCCCTGGATCACAGAGATACCGGAAGAGCAATGAAATCAAGACCGTTGAAGATTTGCAGTTTTTGGCAAAGATACGTTTTGATTTGTTCACATCCCCAGAACACAACCACGAAACCGCATTAGTTTGCAGCAGTTTAACTCCCTGATTCCCATTCTTAAAGTCCATGTTTGCACTGTTTGCACTGTTTTAGCTGGCAGTTTGGGTTCCATGTGGCTGTCCATGTCCTACAAATCTCCGGATTATTGTGACCTCACGTGGTGACATCACTGAAGCCCATAGCTGGCAAGTTTTAGCTATTCCCAGGTTGGTGAATCATTACAGATTATCAGTTAGATAGTATAAAGATAATATATACATGATTACATCTATCATATACTGATGGTATCATATAGTATCATCTATTTGTTACATGATAGTATCTTACCACTAGTGCCGCACAAGGCCGTGGCGGAAGTTTCAAAAATAGGAAACCTATAGGAGAGGTTGGTTGTCCTGAGTCACGGATGGCAGAGCGAAGCCACTGATGGACCGAGAGGTGGTTGAGGTCTCCTCTCTCTCTCTCTGTCTCTCTCTGTCTCTCTCTCTCTCTCTCTCTCGCTTTCATCTGTCTATCTGTCTAGCTGTCTACGTGTCTATCTGTCTATCTGTCTATCTATCTATCTATCTATCTATCTGTCTATCTGTCTATCTCTCTATCTGTCTATCTGTCTATCTGTCTGTCTGTCTATTTATCTATCTACCTATCTATCTATCTATCTATCTCTCTATCTATCTATCTGTCTATCTGTCTACCTGTCTATCTGTGGTGCAGTGTCATTCAGTGTAATGTAGTTGCTTGTAATGTAGTGTAGTGTAATGTAGTGTAGTGTAGTGGAGTGTAGCGTAGTGTAATGTAGTGTTTTGTAATTGAGTGTAATTGAGTGTAATTTAGTGTAGTGGAGTGTAGTGGAGTGTAGTTGTGTAGTTGTAGTTGTAGTGTTTCAAAGTGTAGTGTAGTGTAATGTAGTAAAGTGTAGTGGAAGGTAGTGTCGTGTAGTGCAATGTAGTGTAGTGCAGTGGAAGGTAGCGTCGTGTAGTGTAATGAAGTGTAGTGTAATGGAGTGTATTGTAGTGTAATGTAGTGTAGCGCAGTGTTATTTAGTGTAGTGGAGTGTAATTTAGTGGAGTGTAGTTGTGTAGTTGTAGTTGTAGTGTTGCGGAGTGTAGTGTAGTGTAATGTAGTGAAGTGTCGTGGAAGTTAGTGTAGTGTAATGTAGCGTAGTGGAGTGGAGTGTAGTGTAGTGTAATGTAGTGTAGTGTAGTGAAATGTAGTGTAGTGGAAGGTAGTGTAGTGTAGTGTAATGTAGTGTAGTGTAGTGGAGTGTAGTGTAGTGTAGTGTATTGTAATGTTGTGTAATTGAATGTAATTGAGTGTAGTGTATTGGAGTGTAGTGTGGTGTAGTGGTGGTTTTAGTTGAAAATGCTACAAAACCCTCACGTTTTGCTCACTTTTGACAAGGTGCACAATCCCTTGCGGCTGCCACGCGAAGCGACATCTGAACCTCCAAAAGTGGTCCAAACCCCTGGTGTTTTTAACATTTTGACTTTGAAATGTGCTTTGCGCCACAACTGCGTGCACTTTTTCGACATCAGAACTTCCAAAAGTGGTCCGAATCCCATGTGTTTTTAACATTTTGTCTTCGAAATGTGCTTCGTTGTGGCGTGCACTTTTTCTACATCTCAACTTCCAAAAGTGGTCCGAACAACGGCGTGCAATTTTTCATCTCTCATCTGGCCAACTGGCTCAGCATCCGCCGCTTTAGCGAGCGACTTTCCTACCTTTTCGCGCATCTGCATCTTCTTTCTTCTGACTCTTTCTCTTCTACTCTTTTCTCTTCTAATCTTTTCCCTTCTCTCTGCCTCTGACCTGCTCTGCTTTTCGTCTGTCCATATTGTCGGAAGTTTGACTTCTAAACTTCCTTCGAATATAGTATCATATAGTACGTATACCATGTAGTCAGATACTAGACATGATACTATATGGTATAAGATAAACAACAATACCCATATGGGATATTGAAAAATTGACCAACTGTTGGAATGATACTTGGTTTGGTTCCCAACATTCACTTGAAGATTGTCGAAACCATAGTTCCGCTGCGTCGCACAAAGGTTGATGGCGTCTGGAACGGGTGAAGTCTTCTGCTGCCGGCCTATCGATGATCAGGCGGGATGCGGTAGTGTTTTTCGATGGGCTCCAGGATGGCTTGTAGCAATTCGCTGCGGCATGATAAAGGGTAGAATTCTAAGCCGTCGGGGGTGTAGATCTTGGGTTACCCCGAAAAATCCACAGTTCATAGTAGGATCTCCACTAAGGCTGGATATAGGATCAATTTTTATTTGTTTTTCAATAATGTTTGCCATAAACTCAGGAGCATACCAGCTCAAGAGTAAGTTGTTTGCAGGGTAAGATTCGCAATTTCCACAGTTGGTGTTGCTTTTGCCCAGATGATCACGCACGCACCCAATATTGGATAGTTGACATAATTTATCCAGCATAGATAGCAAGATTTGAACAACCAAAGTCGAGACTCAATGTGTTTTATCTTGCAAAAGAGTTGTTTTCGGAAGGGCCAAAGCTCTTCGTTTGGGAAACATATGCACAGCAGGGGGCCCCTCGTTACAAGTCGGTTTAAACTGACCTCACTATGCCAATCTACCATCATGATTTGGCAAACCTAGTGACCTAGTAGCTCAGAACTCGACAAAGGGAAAACCTACAGGAAACACACCTAAACCCATGTAAAACCATGTTTTCGGTTGTTTTCGTGTAGATTTTCCCGTAAGCCAACCCCGTGGTTTTGTCGTGAAAACAGGCCACCGTGAACCAACTCGCCACGAGGCGTATCGAACCATCACCACCTTGTTGGGAATGCTTTTCACTCGCCCCTTGGACCTTGGAGGATTGGGAGGTCAACTAAGCCCGGAAAGGTGGTGGAAGGTCCAATTTCTCATGATAGATCTGATAGTTTAGTTTCATAGCTGGTTTGGTTGAAATTGGAAGGTTAGTTTCTATTCAACCAAGTTCCAGCACTAAACATTGTACTTTTGCATGTATAAGGGTCCAACTGACCAAAAGCGTGCATTTCGTACACAGCAAAACCGGCGTTTTTTTCCTCATGTTTTCGTGCCCAAATTCTTGAGTGAATCCCTCGGCCATCAGCTCACTCAGAGGGACCATGGACTTACTGGTTAGTATTTGGATTGCATGCCAAACATTCCTTGGTAGATTTTGTGGATTAAAATTAGAATCCACTAAATTACAAACCCGTTTATAAGTGTATGGAAGCATCAAACTTGTTTTTACACGGTTTATTATCAAAACTAGTTATTAGATGGTAAAAGCACGTTCTCGATCCATCTTCTTGATGCCTCTCCCAACTCTTGGTTTCCCAACCTCCAAGTTTGCGGAAAAACCTTCATTTATTCTGGGTTTTGTCAGTTTCATCAGCAACATCCACCATAGCCACCGACGTCGAGGTCTGCCGTTCCGCTGCGGTCTGAATCCCAGGGCCTATCGCAGCGACGCGCAGATCCATCTGCTCACGCCGCGGAAGAATATCGAGGCACAGCCAGTGGCAGTTGCTGAGTGTTTTTTTGGGAGATTGTTTGATGGGTTATACTATGTTATATGGTATAGTGTACACAAATGAGGATATATGGTATATTGGTTAAACTATGTTGAGGGTTTTTGAGGAGAATGATGGTTATTTTGAAGATAGTATAATGATGGCTTATGATGGGAAACATGATGATCATTGAATTGGTTTTAAGGAAAATGTTACAGGAACCCCCTATATTTGATGGGGAAAACCATGCTTTCCTGCAGATTCCCCCTTATTCATCATTCCAATGATTTGGAAGATTGTTTCATGGGTTATACAATGTTATAGTGTATGATGGGGATATATGGGGATATTGGTTAAACTATCATTCGTTATTGGGAAATTTATATCCATAGTGGATTAACTATGGGGATATTGGTTAAACTATCACTAATGGGTTAACTATCCTGATATATTGGTTAAATCATATACCCATGATACAATATATTTGGGATTTATGACTATCAGGATACGGCCATGATTCCATGATTGGTTATACTGTCTAGTGGGGATATATCTGCGTATGATCGGGATTGCTGGCTGAATGATAGTTAACAATAGGTTTGATGGGTTATACTGATGTATAATGGGGATATTTTGTTTGGGGGGTAAAATGATGGAAAGCTGATGGTTAACAATAGTTAACATAGGTTTGCTGTAGATGACATTGTTACTTTCTGAATGGGAAATGAAAAGCCAGAAGCCATCTGTGGAACCCATAGGGATTTGGGTGCTGAATAGTACAAATAGGAATTATACTAGGTATAACCAACAAAATTGGGATGAATAATTAAGATATTAACATTCTGAATACATGATGAGTATACACTTTCAACCCACAAATGACTGGAGCATGGACTATATATATATAGTTGTCATATAAGTAAGTTATATTATTGTTATGGCCTCGTACGCACTGGGATGCACTTCCAAGTTGAAACGCATGGTGTGTACCAGGGTTTGGATGTGTCTGAAACTAGGCTAGACCCCATTTATGGTGGAGTAGGTGCCCTGGTTCGCTAGCCAGCTTGGTTGATCACTGGATGAACTGGCTATATATATATATATATACATTTAGAGGGTTTATTGTAAAGCAACTTAAAACTGGGGGGCACCACCACATACCGGGATTTAACTCAAATTCGCAAGATTTGGCCGATGTTAGTATGAAATAGCGGGGATTTAAGCAATGAATTGTGGATATAATGATGGATTGCACAAACAAAATGGAGGTATAACACCGACCATAATGGGATATAACGGGATAAAATGGGAGACACCTATCCAACAATATGATAATTGGATGTGTTTGAAAATGCAGTCCCACCAAATTTTACGGCAATCTTGCTGCAAGGAAAATGATGCTTTGAAGCATGTGATTTTGGACATCCTAGTTAATGGATGATAATTCAAAATGGCAATCATCGTCATTGGAGTTTTGGTCATTTAGGACGTCAAGTTTAGGCTATGCTATCAGGCTGTTGACTTCCAGTGGAGACGGATGGATTGCTGGTGACCTCCTTCGCAATGTTGGATCTCTACCATGATCCGTTGGTTTGGGAATTTATGTTACCCTCTGGTTATGTCAAAAGAGCTATTGAAAATGGCCATTTATAGTGGACGTTCCCATTCAAAATGGTGATTTTCCATAGTTATGTTAATTTACCGGAGGGTATATGTTTGGTCACGCTTGACAGATTGTTTTCCCATGGGGTGCCAATATTCTCCGGATAAATGATGTTTGAAGACTGAATCAACCTCGGGAAAATCTGTGATGCTTCCCAAATACCGTAAGTCAACTGAAAATAAACATGTTGATACTAAAGCTGAATTGAGGTATGCAAGAACCACATATCTAGCACAGAGGTATGCCTGCTATAGGCTATAGGTGTAGATTTATCCAATCTTTAGTACCTAGCCCCTCACGATTCAGGACCTGAAGCATGCATCACCGTTTCAGGACACATACCAGCGTTACATCATATTACAAAACACATTTTCAGATGGCTAAGATTCCTAGAATATGCTTCCCCGAGTTATGTTATGTTAGTTGGTTTGTAAATCCAAGTCCAGGAAATAAATCCACGAAAAGCAATTTGGTAAACCGCTTGTGAAATAAGCTCTATATTCCCAGGTGGTCCTTTGTTGTATGAAAAATATTTTCCCATGACTTCGGGCATGGCCCACGTTTGTACAGGATGCAGTGCTGCTGAAGAGCTTCGCCTTTCTGAGCCAACCGTTGCAGAACAGCATTGCTGAGAAGATGAGGCACCTGGGCAAAGGATGGCGAAACGTAGGGGATTGTCATGTTTGATGACTCAAGGTTTAAGCTGTTTTAAGGGATAGAGAATCATGGGATAAATGGGATAACCATGGATAACCAATCTGATCATGAAAACTGGAGCAACCAGTGCTGGTTTTAAGGGATCATAGGGACATCGGGGGATGTTCTACCATTTTTTGGGGTCCCAACCAGCCATAGATCTGGTGATTTTCCCCTCTAAAAACATCGCCCGCCACGTTTGAGGACACGTTATGGTGATAAATTCAGCATACTTAGATGGGGTACCCTCTGGTAATTTAACCGTTCGCTATAGAAAATCACCATGTTTAAGAACGGTAAACCATCAATTTCGATTAGGGCCATTTTCCAGTTCGCAAACTGTTAGCAAATTATCAGAGGGTATATTCCATTAAGTGGATTATAATCCCATTAAACCCCCATTAAATCCCCATTAAATCCCATTAAACATGGCCATCAATTACCAGAGGGTAGCATATTAGTGAAGACACATTTCACCTTTTTGTGCACCACCTTGTAGGTCCCAACTCTTCTACACCCGGACGTCCGGTTGGGTTGCTTTATGCTGGTATATAGTTGGTTTATAGTTGACCACCATAAAAGCATGGAGGATACTTTATAATTAGTTGGTTTCTTATAGTTTATAGCTATGTTACTTTGCTATGGTGGTTACTTTATAATGGGGATACCCTCTGGCAAACTAACATAGCTATAGAAAATAACACTGTCAACAGGTAAATCATCTATGATTTAGCCATGGCTATGTTACTTTACTGGAGGGTAGAACGGTGGACATTCACAGGGCTGGCAACGGGGTTGGATGAATACACAGAGTTGGGTTTGCACTCCTAGCTGTGGGATGGATGCTTTGAGGTTTTTGGTGATATTCATGATCTGGTAAAATAACAAAGCTATAGACAATCACCATTTGTTATGGGCAAATCAACTGTAAATGGCCATTTTCCACAGCTACGTTAAATTACCAGAGGGTATGATATTCAGATGATGTTTTAGGTATCGCGGTTGTGATAATATATTGTGATTATGCGTGATTATGTGTGTACCATCAGAATGCTACAGTCATAGTGATTTAGATAGCCATACTGGCCATACTAATGGTGTGATATGTTGTGATATCTCTTTCACGATAGCTTAGAACAGCCAATTTGGAGTTCCCAATCCTCAAGGTATAGGAGATTTGCGACCAGTCGTTGCTTAGTCGTATCCCACGACTGGTGCTGCTACCAGTGTATCCAGTGTTTTGGTGCGCAGCCGCATCTTTATCATCGAATTTGAAGCTAATCAGAAGTATTTTTTGTCAGTGATGTGTGTTTGTCCTTGTTCTCTAAACACACCTTTTTGAGCCTTTTAGTGGGATTCTCTATGTCTTGTGCGCCAATGGGGCCAACGTTGCTATGTTTGCTGTTTCTAACGCCATCTAAGTATATCTAAGTAGGAAATACCCACCATTTTCACCGTAGTTGTTGTAGTGAAAATTCATACGAAACAGGGGCCCCAGCATATCTCAGGATGCATCAATGGGACTGATGGTTTGGATCTCACTTTTTTGGCACACAATGATGGGCGTCAATTACCACAAACCCATAGAGTCGTACTATTTGTTTACTGTACTTGGTGGCTCATCCCACTTAGTAAATGGGCTATAACCCCAATTATAAGTGGATTAACCCGCTCCTTATCCCATTTATAACTGGGGTTATAACCCACTTACTAAGTGAAATGAGCCACCAAGTAGGCATATCTTTAGTTGGATCGGAACAAAGATGGGATGACTGTGTGCCCTTCTTGAGCAATACGAACATTTTGGTGCGCTTGAATGATCTTTGCGGCATTTTGGATATATACCTCTTGGTTTTTACAGAGCGATGCCCCCACATGTTCTGCCCCAAAATGTTAAGTTTGTTGGTCTATAACATTTTAATACATGTTATACCCTATCTCTCACTTTCTATCCATGGTTATATTTGGTTATATTCACCACAACCCCCAGTTATATTTCATTCAGATTGTGGTGATCATAACTACATGAAATTTGAATAGGAAATCACTGCAACTCAAGTTAATTGATAATGATCTGTGATGATCGGAAATAGACCAATCAATTGATCACCAAGTCGATATAGACTCATATAGACTATTTAATTAATTGGATATAATTAGTCGATTATTAATAAACATTGGATATACTAATCATCTAATTTTCATTGATTGGATAATAGATCTGTTGGTTCCAAAAACAAGAAGCAGACCAAGTCGATCTTGGAGTCGCTGCTTGGATCGCAGACCTTTTCCACCTACAAATCTCGGCTCGTGGCTCGTGGCGAGCCACGAGCCGGTCTCCAAATCTCCATAGTTTCTTTGTCGGGTTGGTTTTTAGTGTTTGAAGAATTGGGATTGATGATTGGCTTTGCACCTAAAAAGAGATGGTTTGCTAAATGCTAGCTACACCCTTTCAAGGGCCAAATTTGTGGCTTGACATATCATACCTGTTCTAGAATGATACTTGGATGCTATCTAAACTTGGGATCAATGCCTGGTAAGCTTTTTTTCCCAACCCGGGCACAAGTAGACAAGTGGCAAAAGATAATTGACACCCATCAAACTCATCATTCTTTGTCAAGTCCTTGTTTGTTGATGTTTAAATCGCACTTTAGCCAACAATCAACCCCTATTCATGGGTTCCTAACCCCTTTCCAGCCGCAAACAGTACACACCTCACCCCTACCATTGGTATATTTTATGATATGTCATAATGTGTCATGACGTATCATGATATTTTCATGATACTGTATTTCATGATATATCATGATACCCTACAGCTCCAAACACCTGAGACTGTATTTGAAGTGTTTGAAGTGTTTTTTTTGGGGTGTAAACGTGTAAACATCCCCGAATTGACGGGTATTTGGAGCACTAATTATGATATTTTCATGAGATTTCATGGCTTCAAAAGCCACTCCAGTCACTCCAGTCACTCCACCTGCAACCCTCAGCCATGGGACACC
Source organism: Cladocopium goreaui (assembly GCA_947184155.2). Taxonomy (NCBI): domain Eukaryota; class Dinophyceae; order Suessiales; family Symbiodiniaceae; genus Cladocopium; species Cladocopium goreaui. Next base: position 114,430 of record CAMXCT020001812.1, read on the forward strand.
ATCCCCGTGCCGTGATGGCACGGCGGCGTCGCCTTTTCGGTGCCATTAGTGCAGCGCTGGCGTTGCTGTTGGAGGTAACAAAGCCTGGTGATGGAAATGGTGATGGAAAAATCTGGTTGCCCATTACCCTCTGGTAAACTAACATAACTATGGAAAAGTACCATTTATAGTGGAAAATTACCATTTATAGTGGAAAAATCTAACATAACTATGGAAAATTACCATAGAAATAGTGGATTTTCCCATTAATAGCATGGTGATTTTCCAGTTAGCTATGCTACAAATTACCAGAGGGTAAGTGGGAATCTGGTCGGAAATACATGGGATTGTAGATGGGAAATGATGGGAATATAGTTGATGTTTCCAACATTTATCTGGTATTTAAACCAAGAATATTATTGAATATAGTGGATATATGATATAGTGGGAATATAGTGGGAATTTACATGGGAATAGAAGATGATGATTGTGGTGATTTATACAGAGATAAATGAACCAGTGGAACCACCCAAAACTTGGATTTTAATGAGATTGAATGTCATTTAAACGGTGATTTGATGGTGATTCAATCTCCGGGAATCACACATAGGTTTCTAGCTGGAAACATAATTGATAAACTTACTGGTGCTAAACCTAGGGAATGGATGGGTTGCTGGGGGTTGCAGGGATTATTATTATTAGTGATGACTGGGATCATTCCCGAAAATTCCCTGCGTCAAACGCACCAGTAAATGGTGGACTGTCCATTGCCATGCTTGATTTCCATCTTGGGTCATGGTGCAATGTGGGGATTCCCAGGGTGATTTCTCTGGTGGCTGAGGTGACAGCAGTGACAGCTAAGCCAAAAATGTGCCCATTGATGGCTTGAAACCACGACTGTTGATTGAAATGGGTCAATTGAAGCTAAAAGATCTACAAGGTGCACAGTTGACTAAGTTGGTTTCTTTCACATCAACTGTTGGGTTGCTGGTGAGTACACCCACAGTAACAAGCCACGTTTTACACTTTTGTGTAATTTTGGGGGGCACCTGCTAGAACCTGCTGGTACTGCTGGTTTCAACGGTTGAAAAACGGTCAACTCGCATCCTATCTGATGTTCCAGGCATAGATCTTAGTAGATTTCACTGGGGATAGTTATATTGCACAGCAAAATAGATGGTTTGTTCTTGCTGCCAGATTGGCCATGAGATTCTTAAGATGTTGACGTGCTGATGTTTTGCAATATAACCTTCTTAAATGGTTGTGGGACATGATGCACCTTGATGGTGCATCGATGTTTGAATAGGTGTTCTTGGGGTGTTTGAAAATGGGCGATGCCCCTTTTTCTGGCCATCAAATAACACGGAAAAACCAGGTTCAAAACCGTTTTGCCATAGTTTTGTAAGACAAGCCCAGGCGGGATATAGTATGATATAGTCATTACATTGGGGTTCCTAAAATGGGGGTACCCCATGTCACCACGGGTTTCAATACTAAAATGGTCATCCATGACGACTGGATGATTCGGGGTACCCCTATTGGAGGAAACCCCCATATATCCATACAGGTCCATACATATCCGTACCATTTTTCCCCATGAAGGTTCCATTTAAACTTCATGTTTACTGTAATGGTTGAATCAGACAAACCCAGATGTTGTGCCTCAAAAGCTGAAACCAGGTGCAACGATACCAGCCTGGGAGCTCAGGACTGGGACATAAACCAATCACCCAAGGGTACATTTTGAAAATGAACTATCATAAGTACATCCATGGACCCAGGCTTCAATAGCTATGATAAGTTTACTGCAGGCTACACGAGACCATGGTGGATTTTGCCGAGGGAATCTACAGAGCCCTGTTGCCCAATCCTCCTTTTAGAACGGGATTGTGCAGAGATGATCACTTTGAACCCTGCAATGGGGGAAGCAATGATGCGCCCAGCCAGACATTTTTGTTGATCTTGAATGTCCATGACTGAGGCCTTCCTTAGATGTTGGTTGGATTGGCAACATTTTGCAACTAAATCTACAGGTAGCATGGCTTCATGGTGGATGACATGCCGAAAAAAACTTCCCAAAGGATTGCTTGAAGGAAGGTGATTTGAGCATACCTCGGCAGCATACCTTCGGCTTTTGTGATCTGAAAGCCTTGGATGTTCCAACATATGGATGGTACATGATTTTTAGTGGTAAACCCAAAGAAACATTCCCGCTGACTTCTGAGAAATATGTGGGAATCCCCGACTGGAGCTTGATGGCATTGGGTTTCACACATTAAAAAGATGACTTCGATTTTTAAGATCTGAGATAAAAATAAGATCCTAACATTGTTATATTCTTAAACATTTTAGATAATCATAATTAAACCAGAGGTTTCTCCAATATTTTTTAGATGACTTCGATGTAGAAAAGATCCCCCGGCCGCCGGAATTCTTCGAGCCTTTGAGCCATAGCCTACCAGCAAGTCTGCGCCGCCTCGGGATGACTTGGGATGTACCTCCAAGTAAATCTGTGTGGTTCCGTAAATGGGGGATCCCCGTAAAAAGGTATTGGAAAATCCTATTCAAATGGATGATTTTGGAATACCCGACCATCATATGCTCAAAACATAGGTTGAACTCACAACACGAAGAATTCTGTTGTTACAAAGTTGGGCCCCAGCGTTTGTTAATTGGGCAATGTTTACCCATTCAACCGTAGAGAGACGTGGTATAAACCAACAGAAAACCTTTCCCCAGTTCACTATAAATCCGATTGGTGTTGATGAAATCCATCTAGTTCTCATGGTGAAATGAACCAGCTTACCTATCATCAATTCATTCTTGAACTAACTTTGTATCTGCTGTATCATGGATTTGCTATAAATCCCCATGTTTGCTCAAAGATTTACTGTATCCAGCTTTCTATCTTCTGTTTCACTTTCAATCCCCACTTTTAACTGATAGTAGACCAAATTCCCATGTTTGTAAATCTTCATTTTTTGGTGTATAAACACCTTTCAGGTGTGATTTTTAAGTTATCCCTTTGCCCGGCGCTCAGGCCCACCTCTGCCTTCATGGCTAGCGTGAGCCAGTCGGGCAGCAGGATCGCACTGGGAAGGGGGCTGCCCGGAGCCGGGGATGACAAGAAATAGGTGGGACAGTGGAATAACATATGGGGGGTTCCCAAAATCGTGGTACCCCCAAATCATCCACTTTAGATTGGGATTTTCCGTTATAAACCATCCATTTTAAGGGGATCCCCCACTTCTGGAAAGCCCCATAGAATAATCCCTGGGCATTTCATTTTCGCTTCGCTTGCCCCTTAGCACTACCAATGCATTACCGGCCCATGTACATGTATATGTTCATGAACCCTGAAGATGGCAAGCTGCACAGGCCTCAAAAACTATAGCAGAACGGTAGAAATAACACGATAACAAAATATGGAACAAACGCGAGCATTCGGGCGGATACCCACCTGACCGGTTTGAGCATATCACCTTTCGACCTGTATGTTTGATACACAGCGACAGAAAATGGAAGCACAATGAAGGCAACATGAAGGATCATGAAAGGAAATGAATGCGAAATGAAAGGAAATTAACGCAACATGAAACTTGCGGGAAATGAATGCAACATAAAAGAATCATTAAGGGACATGAATGCAGCATGAAAGAAACATAAAGGGAAATGAATGCAAAATGACAGGCAATGAAAGGAAATGCATGCGAAGTGAGAGGAAATTAATGCAACACGAAAGAAACATTAAGGGACATGAATGCAACATGAAAGGCAATGAAAGGAAATTATTGTGAAAGGGAAAGGAACTGAATGCAACATGAAAGACATATTAAGGGAAATGAATGCAACATGAAAGGCAATGAAAGGAAATGAAAGTGAAGTGAAAGGAAATGAATGCAACATGAAAACAAATTAAGGGACATGAATGCAACATGACAGGCAATGAAAGGAAATGCATGCGAAGTGAGAGGAAATTAATGCAACACGAAAGAAACATTAAGGGAAATGAATGCAACATGAAAGGCAATGAAAGGAAATTGTTGTGAAAGGGAAAGGAACTGAATGCAACATGAAAGACATATTAAGGGAAATGAATGCAACATGAAAGGCAATGAAAGGAAATGAAAGTGAAGTGAAAGGAAATGAATGCAACATGAAAGACATATTAAGGGAAATGAATGCAACATGAAAGGCAATGAAAGGAAATGAATGTGAAGTGAAAGGAACTGAATGCAACATGAAAAAAAGGGAAATGAATGCAACATGAAATGCAATGAAAGGACATGAAGGGACAGGATGACATAATGACATCTGTTGACTTTCGACCAAGGGTTCTTTCGCACCCACAGAAGCTGGAAAATTCTCATTTTTAGTACAGAGAGGCCACCACCTGAGAAAACAATAAGAGTAAAAATCGATCACATGATTTGGGGACATTAAAAATGACGCAGTTTTTTTTTATACAATCCCAGGTGGATATGGGTCAAAACAATGGTACAATGATGAGCTTCAAAACAGCTGGTAAGTGAATGCTCATCTAGCCAAAATATGGTAGAATTGGGTTTGGGCCGGACCCCCGTATGAAATAGGTTTTTAACCCTTAATTAATTGAGTTTCTGTGGCGAGCCTTGGACGTGGCCACCAAGTTACTGACTGATGCTTCGGACTGACGCTTCGGGACCAAATACTGTGACTGGTGCCCCAAGTTCGGCAACTGGCCTTGGTAAAATTGGAGTTTCTCTATTATTGCTTTACTACCAGAAAATACGGTCTACTGCTAAGTAGGTGGCTTGAAATCATTAGTACTTGGATGTCACATAAGAACTGAGTGGCTTACAATCCCCAACGTGTCCAGTTACTTAAGTATATTAGGAACTGGCCTAGTTATGAGACAAGCCCCCAGAAGCCCTTACAATCCATAAATTGTTTATTATATAATAAGGGGGTACCCTCCAAATAGTCACTTTATATGGTACATAAATGGTAGCCTCCCAAGTAAACAGCCGTAAACGTTTATTAATCCAGGGTTGACATTACATAACTTGTTTTGTCCAGACACTTCGAAGCGACGATTCATTTTTTTGAGGCGATCTTTGGAGCTACAAGCTGTGGGAAGAAATCCCCATTCGATGTGGCCCAAAAATGATGAAAAATGCGGTAGAAACCTTGGAGCTTGGGCAATTGTCACGGAACTGAGCACTCTAGAAATCTCTTGTCGATACCTGGCTTAAGCAATTGATTTGGTCCAGGCACCTGTGAATGCAAGTAGATATGTTTCGTTTTCTCGCGGCACTCCAGCAGAACGTCAAGGCACCGGGGGACGGCCTCCCTCTTTGTGCAACAGGATTGGCATTTGTTCATTGTTTCCTGGTGCAAGCACGGGGTCACCCACCAGAAGCCTACAAAGCCTGCGCCAGGATGTGGAGTTCCAAATTGAGTTGTCCATACAAAGCCTGCGCCAGGATGTGGAGTTCCAAATTGAGTTGTCCATACTAGGACCTAGAATAAATAGACTGGACAGATTCAAACCCAATCGCTCTGGTGGTGCCCTATTGACCGATATCCAAGAAACGAATTAGAAACTCATCAGGATGAACCACTACATAGTGGGGCCCTCCCGTCATATTCTTTTGTGACCCTATCAAATGTTAGATATATGCTCCATAAAACCATATCCTTCCCTATCCTCCAAAAACCAGCAGTTAGATATTTCAACCAACTTGGCCATTTTAAATCACTATTTTTGGTTGGTGAAAACCAGCATTTCCATCATTTCCCACCCTTTTATGTTGGCCCCCCACTTGGCAACTTGGATCCAGAGGAGGAGCATCCAAGCGCACGAGCATCGGAGTGCTGATAGCGTGGTGTCTTGGTCGCTGCGGTCGCTTTATCCGACGGATATCTCCGGTGGTTTTTCAACGGGATATTAAGGGGATGCTACTGGATACCAATGTTGGTACCCTCTGGTAGAGTAACAAAAACTATGGAAATCACCATGCTATTGGGAAAACTCACTATGTTAGTTTACCAGAGGGTATATTGTGGGATATTGTTGGAATATTTTTTGTTTCGAATGTTGGAAGACAATTGAAAAAACATCTATATACATTATTGTTCATTAAATCCTGTTTAAACATCTAGAAATGGTGAATGTTCCGGCAAACCATGTTTTACTACCGGGGGTACGTCACAGATTTCAGTGTAGGTTTTACTGCAGTGTGTCTGCAAACGGCTGGTATTTGTCATCTTGCTTTTTACAAGGCTGTGCAACTCCACTAATTACGCTTTCTGGTAGATATATCCAATCTGGTTGGTGGTTTGGAACATTTTTTATTTTTCTATATATTGGGAAGAATAATCCCAACTGACTAAGATTTTTCAGAGGGGTTGAAACCACCAACCAGCAGTTGCTACTACTGTATGGTTTTTGGACAAAGTTCAAAGTGGTGGGGCACCAGCACATCCACGAGCTGGAGGGTTCGGAAAGAACATCGCCATGTTTCAAGCGAACGGTCGAGTGTGATGTGCATGATTGTCTGTTTTGAACACATTCCCACGTGTCATCAATATATGGATTACTCAAATGCAAACATATGGCTATCTTGATAGGATAAATGTTGATTACAGAACCTATGGTTTTGTTGGGTTTTTCCTTTCAATTTTCAGACAAACCCACGTTTATTTTGCGTGGAGTACGTGTCCCATTTAATATATCAACCAATATTGTGGATTAAATATGATTAAATCCCATGTGTCCATTGTCTTTTTGGTCAACTGCAGATACGTTTGGTGGTGCCCCCCGATTTTTTGTTGTTGGTTTATAAGCCTAACTATATAGTTAATGCATATTAATCACGATGGAGTTATTAACCAATTTTGCTACCCAGGGGCACCACAATCAACCATAAACAAGCCACTATTATTACTGGTTGGTGGTTTGGAACATGAATTTTATTTTCCATTTCATATATGGGATAATCCTTCCCATTGACGAACTCATATTTTTCAATATGGTTAAAACCACCAACCACTATTGAATACCCTCTGGTAAACGAACATATCTATTGAAAATTGCCATTCATATAGTGAGTTTTCCCATTAAAAATGGTGATTTTCCATGGTTTTTTGTAGGTTTACAAGAGGGTAAACTATACCATGCCTTCCATTCGTCTTCTTCCACGTTCCGCTCGACCAGGTGGAGGCGCCGTCGGCTTCATGGAAGCCGTCGAACCCGCACGCTCTTCGCTTTCGGCAACTTCTGAATGGTTTCTCGGGCTGTGACGGGGGTGCTGGTGGGTGTGACGAAAATGGGCTGCTGAGTTTGGGGATGACGAAGGTTATAGCATGCTATAGATTATCAAAGGAAGTTTAGGGGGAGAAACTTCCGTGTTACGGACTTTTAGAATGTCAGGGAAAGAGTTAGTCAAAGAAAGAGTTAGTCAAAGAAACAGTTAGTCAGGGAAAAAGAAAGAGTTAGTCAAAGAAACAGTTAGTCAGGGAAAGAGTTAGTCAAAGAAAGAGTTAGTCAAAAGAAGTCAAAGAAAGAGTTAGTCAGGGAAAGAGTTAGTCAAAGAAAGAGTTAGTCAAAGAAAGAGTTAGCAAAGAAACAGTTAGTCAGGGAAAGAGTTAGTCAAAGAAAGAGTTAGTGAGGGAAAGAGTTAGTCAAAGAAAGAGTTAGCAAAGTTAGTCAGGGAAAGAGTTAGTCAAAGAAAGAGTTAGTCAGGGAAAGAGTTAGTCAAAGAAAGAGTTAGTGAGGGAAAGAGTTAGTCAAAGAAAGAGTTAGCAAAGAAACAGTTAGTCAGGGAAAGAGTTAGTCAAAGAAAGAGTTAGTAAGGGAAAGAGTTAGTCAAAGAAAGAGTTATTCGTCAGGGAAAGAGTTAGTCAAAGAAAGAGTTAGTCAAAGAAACAGTTAGTCAGGGAAAGAGTTAGTCAAAGAAAGAGTTAGTCAAAGAAACAGTTAGTCAAAGAAAGAGTTAGTCAAAGAAAGAGTTAGTCAAAGAAAGAGTTCGTCAAAGAAAGAGTTAGTCAGGATATATGAGGTAGTCAAAGAAGAGTTAGCAAAGAAAGAGTTCGTCAGGGAAAGGGTTAGTCAAAGAAAGAGTTAGTTAGGGCATTGATTGTTCCCGCAATGCAAATGGGATTGCAAGTGGTGCTGGTGGATGAGTTGCCGATGGAGTTTTGAAGGAAGTCTCGCACGAAATGCGTTTTTGAGAGATAGCAGATGCACGAAAGCCTATGTTTTTCCATACAAAGTCCGTCCCCGAACCTCGATGATCTACCTCTGCGGTGCGACGGGTGCGAGACGGTCTCGTGTGTGGTCGGATCATGCTCGGATCATGGGCGGATCATTCTCGGATCGGTTCCGCATTGTAAATGGGGTTTCACCTGTTTTTCGTGCATGTGCGGTCGACAGAATTCCATTGTGATTTGCAACTGTAGGATCGTTCCCGCATTGTAAATGGGGTTGCAAGTGGTGCTGGTGGATGAGTTGCTGATGGAATTCCATTGTGATTTGCAACTCTAGGATCGTTCCCTCACTGTAAATGGGATTGCAAGTGGTGCTGGTGGAGGAGTTGCCGATGGAGTTTTGGAGGAAGTCTCGCACGAAATGCGTTTTTGAGAGATAGCAGATGCACGAAACCCTATGTTTTTCCATACAAAGTCCGTCCCCGAACCTCGATGATCTACCTCTGCGGTGCGACGGTTGCGAGACGGTCTCGTGTGTGGTCGGATCATTCTCGGATCTCGGATCATTCTCGGATCGGTTCCGCATTGTAAATGGGGTTTCAACTGTGTTTCGTGCATGTGTGGTCGACAGAATTCCATTGTGATTTGCAACTGTAGGATCGTTCCCGCATTGTAAATGGGGTTGCAAGTGGTGCTGGTGGATGAGTTGCTGATGGAATTCCATTGTGATTTGCAACTCTAGGATCGTTCCCTCACTGTAAATGGGATTGCAAGTGGTGCTGGTGGAGGAGTTGCCGATGGAGTTTTGGAGGAAGTCTCGCACGAAATGCGTTTTTGAGAGATAGCAGATGCACGAAACCCTATGTTTTTCCATACAAAGTCCGTCCCCGAACCTCGATGATCTACCTCTGCGGTGCGACGGGTGCGAGACGGTCTCGTGTGTGGTCGGATCATTCTCGGATATTCTCGGATCATGGTCGGATCGGTTCCGCATTGTAAATGGGGTTTCAACTGTTTTCGTGCATGTGTGGTCGACAGAATTCCATTGTGATTTGCAACTGTAGGATCGTTCCCGCATTGTAAATGGGTTGCAAGTGGTGCTGGTGGATGAGTTGCTGATGGAATTCCATTGTGATTTGCAACTCTAGGATCGTTCCCTCACTGTAAATGGGATTGCAAGGTTGCTTCCTGCTTTGGCTGCATACGTAATACTATTGTCTTTTGCAGCTGGACTTCGTAAATCGTATTGGAGTGGCTGCATGAAGGCTGCGACAGTGATTTGTCAGCAGATTTTCTCCATTTTGGCGCTAGTGATTTTCCTTCTAAAAATCCTTTTAAAAAGTGCTTCAAAATCGTCTTTTTTTCGCTCTGGCGTCGAGATCCGGTTTTGGAGCTACAATTTCTGACGCCGTTGCGCGTAGTTCTATTGTGTTTTGCAACTCAGTCTCTGCAGATCGCATTGTAATGGCTGCGTCAAGGTTGCTTCGTGCTGTGGCTGCATTCGTAATACTATTGTCTTTTGCAGCTGGACTTCGTAAATCGTATTGGAGTGGCTGCATGAAGGCTGCGACAGTGATTTGTCAGCAGATTTTCTCCATTTTGGCGCTAGTGATTTTCCTTCTAAAAATCCTTTTTAAAAAGTGCTTCAAAATCGTCTTTTTTTCGCTCTGGCGTCGAGATCCGGTTTTGGAGCTACAATTTCCGACGCCGTTGCGCGTAGTTCTATTGTGTTTTGCAACTCAGTCTCTGCAGATCGCATTGTAATGGCTGCGTCAAGGTTGCTTCGTGCTGTGGCTGCATTTGTAATACTATTGTCTTTTGCAGCTCGACTTCGTAAATCGTATTGGAGTGGCTGCATGAAGGCTGCCACAGTGATTTGTCAGCAGATTTTCTCCATTTTGGCGCTAATGATTTTCCTTCTAAAAATCCTTTTAAAAAGTGCTTCAAAATCGTCTTTTTTTCGCTCTGGCGTCGAGATCCGGTTTTGGAGCTACAATTTCCGACGCCGTTGCGCGTAGTTCTATTGTGTTTTGCAACTCAGTCTCTGCAGATCGCATTGTAATGGCTGCGTCAAGGTTGCTCGTGCTGTGGCTGCATTCGTAATACTATTGTCTTTTGCAGCTCGACTTCGTAAATCGTCTTGGAGTGGCTGCATGAAGGCTGCCACAGTGATTTGTCAGCAGATTTTCTCCATTTTGGCACTAGTGTTTTTTTGTTGGACGTACGTTTAGAGCAGTGTGAAGTGTGGGGCGTGAAGAGTGCAGTGTGAAGTGTGAAGTGTGAAGGAAGCAGTGGGAAGTGAGAAGTGTGAAGTGTGGAATGTGAAGTGTGAAGTGTGGAGTGTGAAGTTTGGAGTGCGAAGAGCGCAGTGTGAAGTGTGAAGTGTGAGGTTTGGAGTGTGAAGGAAGCAGTGAGAAGTGTGAAGTGTGGACTGTGAAGTGTGAAGTGTGAGTGAAGTGTGGGGTGTGAAGTGCGAAGTGAGAAGTGTGAAGTGTGAAGTTTGGAGTGTGAAGTTTGGAGTGGGAAGGAGGCAGTGAGAAGTGAGAAGTGTGAAGTGTGGACTGTGAAGTGTGGAGTGTGAAGTGCGAAGTGAGAAGTGTGAAGTTTGGAGTGTGAAGGAAGCAGTGAGAAGTGAGAAGTGTGAAGTGAGAAGTGTGAAGTGTGGACTGTGAAGTGTGGAGTGCGAAGAGCGCAGCGTGAAGTGTGAAGTGTGAAGTGTGAGGTTTGGAGTGTGAAGGAAGCAGTGAGAAGTGTGAAGTGTGGACTGTGAAGTGTGAAGTGTGAGTGAAGTGTGGAGTGTGAAGTGCGAAGTGAGAAGTGGAAGTGTGAAGTTTGGAGTGTGAAGTTTGGAGTGGGAAGGAAGCAGTGAGAAGTGAGAAGTGTGAAGTGTGGACTGTGAAGTGTGGAGTGTGAAGTGCGAAGTGAGAAGTGTGAAGTTTGGAGTGTGAAGGAAGCAGTGAGAAGTGAGAAGTGTGAAGTGAGAAGTGTGAAGTGTGGACTGTGAAGTGTGGAGTGCGAAGAGCGCAGCGTGAAGTGTGAAGTGTGAAGTGTGAGGTTTGGAGTGTGAAGGAAGCAGTGAGAAGTGTGAAGTGTGGACTGTGAAGTGTGAAGTGTGAGTGAAGTGTGGAGTGCGAAGTGCGGAGTGAGAAGTGTGAAGTGTGCGTTTTGGAGTGTGAAGTTTGGAGTGGGAAGGAAGCAGTGAGAAGTGAGAAGTGTGAAGTGTGGAGTGTGAAGTGTGGAGTGTGAAGTGCGAAGTGAGAAGTGTGAAGTTAGGAGTGTGAAGGAAGCAGTGAGAAGTGAGAAGTGTGGAGTGTGAAGTGCGAAGTGAGAAGTGTGAAGTGTGAAGTTTGGAGTGTGAAGGAAGCAGTGAGAAGTGAGAAGTGTGAAATGTGGAGTGTGAAGTGTGAAATGTGGAGTGTGAAGTGTGAAATGCGAAGTGAGAAGTGTGGACTGTGAAGTGTGAAGTGTGAAGTGTGGACTGTGAAGTACGAAGTGTGAAGTGTGGACTGTGAAGTGTGAAGTGTGAAGTGTGGACTGTGAAGTGTGAAGTGTGAAGTGTGGACTGTGAAGTGTGAAGTGTGCAGTGTGAAGTGTGAAGTGTGAGGTTTGGAGTGTGAAGGAAGCAGTGAGAAGTGTGGAGTGTGAAGTGTGAAAGTTTGAAGTTTGGAGTGCGAAGAGTGCAGTGTGCAGTGTGAGGTGTGGAGTGTCGAGGGAAGGACACGGTCGGGACAGGGTGTCTTTGAACTATAGGTCATTTATGTTTGGGAAACTTCCGCCGCCGGCTTGCCCGGGTCTATGTTAATCATCTATAGACTATAGACTATAGACTATTTTAGATTATGACAATATAGGCTATGGCCATTGTTCTTTTCTCGTCGTTCCATGTCGCTGCTATCTCCTGTTCAGCCATCATGGGGATGATGATCCGGCAAGCAATTGGTCAGTGCAGAAACCAGGAATCAATAATGGTACCCTCTGGTAAACATACAAAAAGCTATTGAAAATGGCAATTTATAGTGGATTTCCCATTGAAACTGATGATTTTTGATAGTTATGGTTTACCAGAGGGTAATCTTGGCCGTATCTCAACAGGTACCTTGTCCTGCAACAGTCTTCCAGCTCCCACTTTGATTTCAATTACCATGTGCTTATGTAAATATGCGTGAGTTTATTGCTATATATAGCTGGTTGGTGCTTTGGGACATTTGTTATTTTTCCATATATTGGGAATAATCATCCCAACTGACTTTCATATTTTTCAGAGGGGCAGGTCTACCACCAACCAGATAGTCATGTAGTATACCAATGCAATAGTATTGCTACTTCCAACGAGCAGTAGAAGTATTATCCCCCACAATCGCAACCAACGCATATGTTAATCGCAACCAACGCATTGACCCTATCCATCCAATTTGGTTCCCTATTGTCATCCCCTTTACACTAATCCCTGCCTGACCTATACGATATCACCTTTGTATTTGCATTGCATTATGTCCTGTTCCTCATCTATGTTTAGTTGCTAGTAGCCAACCACATGTTATTATCTTATTGTCAGGATGAAGCCATCCTAGTATTGAAATTCAAAACTTTCCATGAATACACCATGAATATATAGCAGCCCCATCCCTACCCCCAGCTATACTACCCCTGTAAACACCTACATACAATTGCTATGCTTAATCGGTATGTAGTTGTACAATGCCTTTTGCTATTAACAATCAGATGCCTGCAGTTCAAAGTGCCTTTTTGGAGTCAGTGAGTGAGCATTTCAAGGTTAAAGTTACCTGAAACCAGGGGATAAAGATGTCACTTTCAATGGTCTGGTGATAGACAAATACCATCATCCCAGCCATGATATACCCTCTGGTAATTCGTTACTTAGCGAACTGGAAAATCACCAGCTTTAAGTTCGGTAAATCATCGAACTAAATGGTCCATTTTCCACAGCTAAATCAATGAAAAAAAGATGGGCAGCCTGATGGAATATCATGGGACCACCCATAGGATATCACTAGTGGGCTTTAGAGTCACATAATCATACCAATAGTTTCATCATTTATGTCACGATTGGATTAATCATAGTTTAATCATAATCATATCACTATTGGACTTTTTAAGTCACATGATATGTTTCATATTTTATTTGTTTTTTGTTTTATATACCCATAGTTATTGAAGCTGTAAATCACAGAACTTAACAAACCATGACAGTTATTTGCCATATATTGAATCTGATGTCCGTATATACAAATCTCTGACGGCCATTGCCACGGGTGTATATATACATTAAAACACATATGAATCTACCAAGTTCAAAGCCATTTGATAATCATAGAACAACCATGATACATATATGATATACATACATACCAGTTACATATATAAATGTGGTGGAATCAACATATCCCAGTTGTAGACCGGCCTGTAAACCAAACCGACTATATGATACTATATGTATATTTACCCGAAGCAAAACATGTAAACCATAGTTATTGGAAATACTATTTGTATATTTGTATATTTACTATCTGTATATTTACCCAAAAAATGTTGTTTGTTGTTCGTTTTACCCGATTTTACGCTTATTAACCATAGTTATTGTAAACCAACTTAGCTGACAAACTGGAATAACATGATGAACTACTTCCAGTGGAAGTAGAATTAGTGGAATCCAAAGTCTTCCACCCGTTGGAATAACATAGCCATGTTCCAAACCACAACCAGCTAATATATGGCTAATATGTTGTTAGTATGGTTAATATATGCTTAATGATGGTTAATAATGGGAGATAAACTATAGAGTTACATATATATATATATTATACCCTCTGGTTATTTTACATAGCCATGGAAGCCATGGCCCATTTATAGAGTATTTTCCCATTAAAACCTCCATTTATTTTCGGGATTTTCCATGGCAATGTTAAATAACCAGATGGTATTATATGTATATGTTTTTGTTATCCAAACTTAAAAGGGTTATTCGCGGCTTTTACCACGGAAGAAGCCATATATCCTTGTTAATCCATGCAAAAATAGCCATGGCTGATGGTCATTTATTATCATTTATTTATTATAGTATGAACGCTTTACAGCACAATATATCTATATATATAATGATATAATAGTTATCTTTCCATATTCCATAGTTATTGGATTCATAAGCCACAAACAACAAATCACAAATAAGTAACAATGAGTAACAGTAAATCGCTGGCACAACCTTAGCAGCAGAGGCGCTGTCGGAGTTTCTCGGGTTCAGATCGATAGATCGCCCCATAGCTTCAGACAGTGCATCTGATTTCTTTCAGCGCGTCCGACGCAGGAATGCAAAGGCTGCGCTGTCACGTCACTATCAAGAACCGGACCGGAATCGGCACTTTTGCCATTCGTGATGTGCAGTGAACCTCAGGTAGTAGAGCTCCAAAAGCCTCAGGTACCGACAAAGTTGCCGCCTTTCCATCAGTGCCCCGCAAGTGGGTTGGAGCAGGATTTCTTTGCATTACGAGGACTTGACCCCGACATTATTGTGCCATGGGTGGGATTTCAAGGTGGAAAAGTCACATTGGACCTACGAAGACTTGTCGGAGCACATGATTGCACGACTGGAAACCAATGGTAGCTCAAACAGGGAGTTCCGGGTGAATCGCAACTACAGGCGTCCACTACTGCGAAACCCTCACGCAGATGCGCTGATGAAGCAAAAATTTGAAGAAGCCTTGCAGCTAAGCGGCGCCGTGCAAGGGTACAACACACCGCTTGGTTCGACTCGGCAGATTAGGCTAGCGACAGATGCTCGCTATGCTGAACCTGTGTTCCGAACACCGTTGACGGACGAGGAACTTTACGAACTAGCCGATGCTATCAGGGAAACCCGCAAAAAAAAACACCATGAAATCACCATATTTTTGTGATTTTACAGATTCCATAGTTATTGGATTCATAAACCACAAACAAATCACAAATAAGTAACAATGAATAACAATAAATCTCAATCAATCTTCATAAACCGCAATAAATCACCATGAAACCACCATATAATTTTTGATTTTACAGATTCCATAGTTATTGGATTCATAAACCACACACAAACCACAAATAAGTAACAATGAGTAACAATAAATTTCAATCAATCTTCATAAACCGCAATAAATCACCATGAAACCACAATATTTTTGTGTTTTTACAGATTCCATAGTTATTGGATTCATAAACCACACACAAATCACAAATAAGTAACAATGAGTAACGATAAATCTCAATCAATCTTCATAAACCGCAATAAATCACCATGAAACCACCATATAATTTTTGATTTTACAGATTCCATAGTTATTGGATTCATAAACAACAAACAAATCACAAATAAGTAACAATGAGTAACAATAAATTTCAATCAATCTTCATAAACCGCAATAAATCACCATGAAACCACCATATAATTTTTGATTTTACAGATTCCATAGTTATTGGATTCATAAACAACAAACAAATCACAAATAAGTAACAATGAGAAGCAATAAATTTCAATCTATCTTCATAAACCGCAATAAATCACCATGAAACCACCATATTGTTGTGATTTTACAGATTCCATAGTTATTGGATTCAAAAACCACAAACAAATCACAAATAAGTAACAATGAGTAACAATAAATTTCAATCAATCTTCATAAACCGCAATAAATCACCATGAAAACCACCTTTTTTTTGTGATTTTACAGATTCCATAGTTATTGGATTCATAAACAACAAACAAATCACAAATAAGTAACAATGAGAAACCATAAATTTCAATCAATCTTCATAAACCGCAATAAATCACCATGAAACCAC
>CAMXCT020001813.1:0-19806 GCA_947184155.2 Cladocopium goreaui
CGCATAGGCATGACCAAAGAAAGAACAGTTATTTTCCGTGGCACATGTTTTTCAGGGACCCAATTTGTCACTTTATCAGTGTGAAAGATCTCACAAGTCGACTCTACGTCATTTTCAGGCCAGAGTTTTTCAACAGATTCTCGAACCTTTGGAACTTTCCAGCCATGAGTCTCGTTGAGTCCACGGCAGCTTTCAGACAGGGATGTGACGAGATCACGACAGATGGGTCTCTGAGAGTCGCTTTGGATGGCCAAGCCATTAGGACTCACAGTGCAATGGCCTTCATGATGGGCACCCCCCAGATGACACCAACTGAAGATCAGTTTGGGGCCTTAGCCCAAAGGGTATTTGGGGGTGCGCCCAATGTAGGGCAAATGAGCGCCATCAGGCGCATACACTTCGAAAGCACTACGCTGGTGATTTCAACAAAACGTGAGAAAGTCACCAGTGAAGGGGCTGAGAAAGGTCATGCGACAAAGAAAATTCTCCCTGCAGAGAAGAAACAGAGGAAGGAGGATCAGCTTGCCCGGCTGAATGGAATTTCCAAGGTCATTGAGGCCGAGTGGAACTCCGAGCTCAAGTACCAATGGTGCATGATGCGGAGGGGACTAGCCTTCAACCAATACCGTGTTTTGAGTTGGAACGTGCATCAGCATTGGGTCAACTACATGCTGAACCTTTGGAGCAGGCCTGTCAACCCGGGGTTCCAACAGATCAAGCTTGATCAACTGGTCCGAGCTGATAGAGAGCCTTGGACACTACTTACACAAGAGGTTTCCGGAAGCTTGAAGATGGGCGGAAGCGAGATTCCACTGGACAAGCACGTCACAACACTTGCAACAGACCCAAGGGCCACCAGGCCGCTGTTGCCGCTACCGGCGAACCAAAGAGTGAACTACAGCATGAGAGACGGCTGCCAACTGTCTACAAGTGGAACGCCAGCCAAGAGCTCCCGTGGTTTGCGCTTGTGCGCTTACTGTCACAAGGCTGGGCACTCTATGGTCGTTTGCAGAGAAGCCAAGAAGGGTTGACAAATCAGCCCCACTGGACGGCCTCTCAAGTTTCGTAAAGAGAGGGAGGAAAGTTCAGGTGGAAGAGCAGAAAGTAGTGCACTTCCATTGCAGAGAGCTGGCAAAAGCCACCATGCACCTGATTTTTCCACCGCCTCCAAAAAGGAGGGACCTATGTCAGATGGGGAGCCGCCTCATGGCGAAAACCCACCAACTTTCACCGCAGGATCCGAGGAGATGCAAAGCAGTAGCACTCGGAAACAATTCAATTGCAACAGAAACTTTTCTGGGATGTCTTTGGAAGATTTGTGCATCACTGAAATTTGTGCTGGTTGAGCAAGGCTTTCTAAAGTTGCTCATGAATGTGGTTTCAGAACAATGGCCGTCGACCATTCTGCCGCGAGAACATGTGGCTTTCCATTTGTGTTTTTGATTTGGCAGATGCAAATGACCTGGAGTTACTTGTACATTTTATAGAAGAGGCAGCCGACTCCATTCTGGGAATTTGGATTGCGCCTTCATGTGGAACATGCAGTCGAGCAAAGGAAAAACGTTTGTTTGCGGGAGGGGGGTTGGTTAGGGTGGGGGGGGGGGGGGGCGTGGGGGAGGGGTTGTTTTTTTTGTTTTCTTTGGCAAGAGCAGGTGTAAAGACACCGATCCCTTTGAGATCCACCTCACAGCCGGCTTGACTCCCTGGTGCTCCTATGTGACAAGAAGCACCAGCACAAGCCTTCGACCACGACCATGAAGAATGAGAATGTACGCTTTGCAACAGCAGAGGAAGAGGCATATCCCATACTGCTTTGCGAAAGAGTAATCCATCGCCTACGTGACAAGGCGTTGGAATGTGTTGCAAGAGCGCCCGACACGCTCCTCGAGCAAGCTGAAGGGCCCGACCCTTCACCCCTTCCAAGACTGGTGCTTGGTGCACTACCTCGAGGACACAAAGTCAAACCTTTAGTGCTGCGTTTGGCACCTACATGAAGGTTTTTGCTGACCCACAGAAGCCCAAAGACCTTGATAAGCTTCTGGCAACACTTCCAAAAGGTGCCAAACCAGTCTCACGCCACATTGTTACAGGGGGTGATCTCCATGCCGCTCGACAAGACGCCACAGCTGTTTTTCTCAATGTCGATGACAATGCAACAGTTGAGAAGGTCCACATTGGGATCCCTAGCGAACCCGACGATTTCGTTCAAGAGCAATTTCAGCTGGGCACCCGAGAAGCTTGGAACAGCACCTGGACCCGCAAGTCAAGAAGGTGATCTCCATGCCGCTCGACAAGACGCCACAGCTGTTTTTCTCAATGTCGATGACAATGCAACAGTTGAGAAGGTCCACATTGGGATCCCTGGCGAACCCGACGATTTCGTTCAAGAGCAATTTCAGCTGGGCACCCGAGAAGCTTGGAACAGCACCTGGACCCGCAAGTCAAGAACCCGCAAGTCAAGAACATGATACATGCCAACTCGTTGCAGACCCTTCCATAGTTGCCAAGAATCGAGCCGACTTCTTCAAGAAGTATGTCAAACGGGCGTCAGAATTGGCAGGACAAGAGGAAGAGCTCAGGAGCAGGATGCCCCAACATGTTTTAGAACTTGTGGACAACAAACGTGTGGTTTTATGGAAAGAGATCCTCAGTGATTACGGATATCCAGATGTTAATTGATCTATGACATTGCAGCTGGCTTCAAACTTAGCGGGTGGATGCCGAGGTCACATGTCTTCAAAACCAGGGCCAAGAGGCCTTCAATGGCCGTGAGCACGTTGAAAGGCCTTGCGAAGGCTTCAAACACAGGCACCTTCCGAAACATGGATGTCCGTCAAGGCTCCGATCTGGAAGCAGCCACATGGGATGAGACTGAAGAGGAAGCCAAGAAAAGATGGATATGGTTTGATGAGGGCGAGCACGATGGTTCGCTAAAGTTTGGTGGCCGACGCTTCAGCATCAAACAATCCCACAAAATGCTCTTGTTGTGGGCTGAACTGGACGGTTGGTTTGCATGAGGGGTTTCAGCTGCAGTCCATCGACGTATTGGCCTGCATCATAGCTGAAGCATTCAGGAGCGGCGGGGAGGGGTCCTTTCCTGCTGTTTTTCCCGAGAGCGCCTGCGAAGGGTTCTTCGTAAAAAAGCAGCCGTTATACTAGATCTTCACACCTTCACACCTGCAGATCTAGATCTTCACACTCTCACATCTGCCGATCTACATCTTCACACCTTCACATCTGCTGATCTACATCTTCACACCTTCACACCTGCAGATCTAGATCTTCGCACCTTCACACCTGCAGATCTAGATCTTCACACCTTCACACCTGCAGATCTAGATCTTCACACCCTCACATCTGCAGATCTAGATCTTCACACCCTCACATCTGCAGATCTAGATCTTCACACCTTCACACCTGCAGATCTAGATCTTCACATCCTCACACCTGCAGATTTAGATCTTCACACCCTCACATCTGCAGATCTACATCTTCACACCTTCACACCTGCAGATCTAGATCTTCACACCCTCACATCTGCAGATCTAGATCTTCACATCCTCACACCTGCAGATCTAGATCTTCACATCCTCACACCTGCAGATCTAGATCTTCACACCCTCACATCTGCAGATCTACATCTTCACACCTTCACACCTGCAGATCTAGATCTTCACACCCTCACATCTGCAGATCTAGATCTTCACACCTTCACACCTGCAGATCTAGATCTTCACACCCTCACATCTGCAGATCTACATCATCACACCTTCACACCTGCAGATCTAGATCGTCACACCCTCACACCTGCAGATCTAGATCTTCACACCTTCACATCTGCAGATCTCCTCTCGCTCTTCTTCTATTCTCTCTTAAGGCGGGGGCGGTGCCGCCGGAGCGCCACAAAACGCAACCCTTTCGCACGAAATGGACGTTGGACGTCCAAAACCTAGGTAAAATTGCGATTTTGAAGCGTCCCCGGCAACCCTTTCGCACGAAATGGACGTTGGACGTCAAAAACTGAGGAAAAACTGCAACTTTTATTGGTCGCGCGCAACCCTTTCGCACGAAATGGACGTTGGACGTTAAAAACTGAGGAAAAATTGCGACTTTGAAGCGTCCCGCGCAACCCTTACGCACGAAATGGACGTTGGACGTCAAAAACTGAGGAAAAATTGCAACTTTTATTGGTCGCGCGCAACCTTTTCGCACGAAATGGACGTTGGACGTCAAAAACTGAGGAAAAATTGCGACTTTGAAGTGTCCCGCGCAACCCTTACGCACGAAATGGACGTTGGACGTCAAAAACTGAGGAAAAATTGCGACCGTGAGTTGTCAATCGCAACCTTTACGCACGAAATGGACGTTGGACGTCAAAAACTGAGGAAAAATTGTGATTTTACTTGGTCAATCGTAACGCTTTCGTCTGTGTAAAAGTGTCTGTGTGTAAAAGCGTCTGTGTGTAAAAGTGTCTGTGTGTAAAAGTGCCGTGTGTAAAAGCGGTTGTGTGTAAAAGCGTCTGTGTGTAAAAGTGTCTGTGTGTAAAAGCGTCTGTGTGTAAAAGCGTCTGTGTGTAAAATCGTCTGTGTGTAAAAGCGTCTGTGTGTAAAAGCGTCTGTGTGTAAAAGCGTCTGTGTGTAAAAGCGTCTGTGTGCAAAAGCGTCTGTGTGTAAAAGCTTCTGTGTGTAAAAGCTTCTGTGTGTAAAAGCGTCTGTGTGTAAAGGTCTCTCTGTGTAAAAGTGTTTGTGTGTAAAAGTGTTTGTGTGTAAAAGCGTCTGTGTGTAAAAGCGTCTGTGTGTAAAAGCGTCTGTGTGTAAAAGCGTCTGTGTGTAAAAGCGTCTGTGTGTAAAAAGCTTCTGTGTGAAAAAGCTTCTGTGTGTAAAAGCTTCTGTGTGTAAAAGCGTCTGTGTGTAAAAGCTTCTGTGTGTAAAAGCGTCTGTGTGTAAAAGCGTCTGTGTGTAAAAGCGTCTGTGTGTAAAAGCGTCTGTGTGTAAAAGTCTCTGCGGGTAAAAGCCTCTGTGTGTAAAAGTCTCTGTGTGTGAAAGAGCCTGTGTGTAAAAAGCGTCTGTGTGTAAAAGCGTCTGTGTGTAAAAGCGTCTGTGTGTAAAGGAGTCTGTGTGTAAAAGCGTCTGTGTGTAAAAGCGTCTGTGTGCAAAAGCGTCTGTGTGTAAAAGCTTCTGTGTGTAAAAGCTTCTGTGTTTAAAAGCTTCTGTGTGTAAAAGTGTCTGTGTGTAAAATGGTCTGTGTGTAAAAGCGTCTGTGTGTAAAAGCGTCTGTGTGTAAAAGCGTCTGTGTGTAAAAGCGCCTGTGTGTAAAAGCTTCTGTGTGTAAAAGCCTCTGTGTGTGAAAGTGTTGTGTGTAAAAAGTTCTGTGTGTAAAAGCTTCTGTGTGTAAAAGGGTGCTGATGTGTACCGTTTCTGTCTTGTGTTAAAAGCCTCTTGCGTGTGAAAGTGGTGTTGCGTGTGTAAAACGCATCTGAGTGTAAAAGTGTCTGCGTGTAGAAAGCGTTCTGTGTGTAAAAGCTTCTGTGTATAAAAGCTTTTGTGTGTAAAAGTGTTTGTGAGATCTCGAGAATTACATTGTGACAATGTCAGTGTTTGTTGACGATGCAGTGGATCTATGTGATTTATGGCACAAAAAAAAAATGTGATCTTTGCATTGAAATGCATGAGCAGTGGACAAAAAAATACTACGGGAATCATTGTACTGTTCAATTTTGTACCGTTCAATTTTGTTTTGTTCTCAAGCATGTCATGGCATTGTTTTGAACTCAAGCGAACAGATATGCATGTCTCGGAATTTTCTGAATGCAACATGTTTGGTTGAAGTCACGCACCCGTGACGTTTGTGGACGTTTTGTGGTCTCTGTTTCATTTGCTGACGGGAATGTCTGTGCGAATGGTGCATGCGACCGCGTCATTCGCGTCGTCCGCTGCCGTGGAAATTTGGTTGCAGAGGCATTGCGAGATGATGCAAGATGGTGTTGCCGAGCTGCTGAGTTTTTTGTTTTTGAGCTTTGTTAAACTATTTTTTTGTTGATGCGTTCAGCCTTTAGTTTGCAGGTCTCTGCGACAGTGGTTCTTTGCCATGTCAAACTCATGAGTGGTGGTCTCAGTTTGGAAGTCAGCGAACAAATCCTTTGCAGTGGATTGTGCAACTCTGCAGCGACAAGCATAGTTTACCTCTTTACCTCTTTCCTTGGCTCAGATGTGAACGTCGAGACAAGATGCATTGTGTACAGAGTGAACATCCAGATTCTTATATGTACGGTGAATGTTCGTGAAACAAGTGACGATTGGCAAACAGGTATCTTGAACATTTCTTGGACTTCTCGAGGTTTCTGTGGGGGCTGTCCGTGAGATCTCGAGAATTGCATTGTGACAATGTCAGTGTTTGTTTACGATGCAGTGGATCTATGTAAGTATAGCACGAAAAAAATATATATGTAATGTTTTCATTGAAATGCATGAGCAGTGGACAAAAAATACTACGGGAATCATTGTACCGTACAATTTTGTGGTCGCTGTTTCATTTGCTGAAGGGGATGTCTGTGCGAATGGAGCATGCGACCGCGTCATCCTCGTCGTCCGATGGCGTGGAAATTCGGTTGCAGGAGCTGCGTAGCAGTGCTGTGACCAGGGGTCGTGAATGGCTCCAGGATGCCCTGGCAAACATTTCAGTCATGGAGCTTCGCAAAATGGCGCATGCTCGAAATGTTGGCCGTGGACCGGACAACAAGTGGCTTGCGGTTGGAGAGCTGCGCGCTCAATTGCTGGATGTCTTGGCACCACGCATGCAGGTCCGGTGGGGCAGAATAGGATTGTGACGAAAGTTGCGTGCTTGTCACATGTTGTAGGATGATGGCGGTTTTGTGGTGGCAGTGTGTCGGATGCTGCAGGTGGAAGAGGCATCGGCTGCCAAATTGGAAGAACTTCGCCTTGGGGCTGTTTCACAGGGCAGGGAGTGGCTCAGTCGTTCTTTGGACGAAATGCGAAAAGAGGAGCTTCGAGTCCTGGCTACTGCGGGTGGTGTGGAGACACGATCCGGCAAGGCTTGGCTGCCTGTAGCAGAGCTGCGCAACTCGTTGATGAAAGTCTTGGAACCCTCCACGGAGGTTGGGTTCAACCACAAAATGTGTTGTGACATGAGTTGTTTTTGTGACCGAGTTTGAATGTTTGTCACATGGTGCGATGTTGTAGAAAGATGGCGGTTTTGTGGTGGCAGTGTGTCGGATGCCGCAGGTGGAAGAGGCATCGGCTGCCAAATTGGAAGAACTTCGCCTTGGGGCTGTTTCACAGGGCAAGGAGTGGCTCAGTCGTTCTTTGTCGGAAATGTCAGCTCGTCAGCTTCGAGTTCTGGCTGCTGCGGGTGGTGCGAAGACGAAGTCTGACGGGAATTGGCTGCCTGTAGCAGAGCTGCGCAACTCGTTGATGAAAGTCTTGGAACCCTCCACGGAGGTTGGGTACAACCAAAAAATGTGTTGTGACATGAGTTGTTTTTGTGACCGAATTTGCATGTTTGTCACATGGTGCGATGTTGTAGGATGATGGTGGTTTTGTGGCGGCAGTGTGTCGGATGCCGCAAGTGGAAGAGGCATCGGCTGCCAAATTGGAAGAACTTCGCCTTACAGCTGTTTCACAGGGCAAGGAGTGGCTCAGTCGTGCTTTGTACGAAATGCGAAAAGAGGAGATTCGAGTCCTGGCTACTGCGGGTGGTGTGCAGACACATTCCAACCGGAATTGGCTGCCTGTAGCAGAGCTGCGCAACTCGTTGATGAAAGTCTTGGAACCCTCCACGGAGGTTGGGTTCAACCACAAAATGTGTTGTGACATGAGTTGTTTTTGTGACCGAGTTTGAATGTTTGTCACATGGTGCGATGTTGTAGAATGATGGCGGTTTTGTGGTGGCAGTGTGTCGGATGCCGCAGGTGGAAGAGGCATCGGCTGCCAAATTGGAAGAACTTCGCCTTGGAGCTGTTTCACAGGGCAAGGAGTGGCTGAGTCGTTCTTTGTCGGAAATGTCAGCTCGTCAGCTTCGAGTTCTGGCTGCTGCGGGTGGTGCGAAGACAAAGTCTGACGGGATTTGGCTGCCTGTAGCAGAACTGCGCAACTCGTTGATGAAAGTCTTGGAACCCTCCACGGAGGTTGGGTTCAACCAAAAAATGTGTTGTGACATGAGTTGTTTTTGTGACCGAATTTGCATGTTTGTGAGACATGGCATCATGTTTGTGACATACCAGGGATCGACAAACAGATATCTTCAACATTTGTTGCATCTCTTTAGGTCTCTGTAGGGGCTGTCCGTGAGATCTCGAGAATTGCATAGTGATCATGCCAATTTTCGTTTGTGATGTAGTGGATCTATGTGTTATTATTTCATTGATATGCATGAGGAGCGGGAAAAAATGTAGGATGATGGTTGTTTTGTGGTGGCGGTGTGTTCCATGCTGTAGGTGGACGAAGCATCGGCTGCCAAATTGGAAGAACTTCACCTTGGAGCTGTTTCAGAGGGTGAGGAGTGGCTCCATCGTGCTTTGTACAAAATACCTGCAGAGGAGCTTCGAGTCCTGGCCACTGCGGGTGGTGTGGAGACACATTCCAACCGGAATTGGTTGCCTGTAGCAGAGCTGCGCAGATCGTTGATGAAAGTCTTGGCGACTTCCACGGAGGTTGGGTGCAATAAAAAAAGGCATCTTGAAGTTTTTATAGGAGCTGTTTGTGAGATCTCGAGAATTGAATAGTGATTATGCCGGCAATTGTAGATTGTCGGCATTGCAAAAACGTCAAGTGCGGCTGTTTTTTTTTATTTTTATTTTTAGCAGGAGCCGTGTCACGATGATACCCTTGCATCTGGTGCAAGTGTCTTGTGGGGCTGGCTGAAACGATGTTTGGAAAGTCCTGCGGCGCCTGATACTACATTGCTTCGAGATGCTGTTCCAGAACAAAAAGATCGCATGCGTATTTTGGCGGTTTTGGCCGACAAGACCATGGGTCAGGTGGAGGGATTGCATCTTTCGCTTGCTTCTTTGGATGCTCGTGTGGTGGATGCGGCGTTGCCGCTTCTTGCTACTTTCGATGAAGTGCAGCAATCGTGGCCCAGCAAAGCTGTCACGGATTCTGTTGATTTATTGGATTTACCAGGTTACTTCGCCTCCATTGGCATGGAGCATTTGCTGCGGCATCAGGTCGTGGCATTGTTGTCCTGTGTTTTGCTGAGTGTATCGGAAGAAAGACGACTTCAATGGTGTCGTTTGGTTGGGTTCACCATCGACGCGGACATGTTGGAAGTGGCGAGCCGTTTGTGGGATGTCCACACACTTACAGCTGCTTGTGAATGGGACAGTTCTGGTGGTTATGAGGATCGTGACAATGTGGTGGAGGTGAGTGGTTGTCGAAACTATTGTATGGCCTGCGTTAGTTTTTTTTTTGTGTCTTGCCGGTTCGCGGTGGTTTGGTCTTTGCGTTGCTTGCAGGTGGTCCTTGGCATCCTGTGGGGCACGAAAGCGTTGGTGGTGGATGATGAGGGCGAGGTGCGCCGGCGTCGAGGTAAGTTGGATGCTGCAGACGCGACGTACCTGCGATGCCTGATGCGGAGATATGGTTGGGAAAGATTTGACCAGGACGTGGAGGAGTGCTATTGGTCCGAATGTTTTCCATCTGCTCGCTATGGGAACAAGAAGTGTTTACAGTTTGCTTGGCTTTTGCTGACGCAGTTACTTCATCCTCGCCAGACGCCTGCATTGCAAGCTATGCGCTCACGTCACGATCCAGTGACGGTCGGAGAACTCCGTGATTCCAGGACGAGTGCGTGTCGTTGTTGTGTGTTTTGTGTACTTTTCTTACCTTTGTCACCTTTGCGAATAACAACATCATGGTACCGCGTTTTTTTTTGGCAATTTATGCGGGTATTTGCATGCTAAAATGAATTATCATGTGTTATACACGGCATCATGGTACCGAGTTGTTTTGTCCCATTTATGGGGAAATGTCCATAATAAAATGACATGACATATGTCATAGATGGCATCATGTTTGTGAAATACCAAGGATCGACAAACAAATATCTTCAACATTTGTTGCATCTCTTGAGGTCTCTGTAGGGGCTGTCCGTGAGATCTCCAGAATTGCTCATGTAAAGCATAATGGTACCGAGCTTTTTTTGTTTGCGCGATGAATGAGATAACGTATGTTATTTATACATCATGCGCGTGATCATGGTAGCCAATATATCTCGAGATCATCAGAGATATCTTCTCGAGGTTTCTGTAGGGGCTGTCCGTGAGATCTCGAGGAATTGCATACTGATTATGACATCGTGTGTACAGGAGGGGCATCAATTGAACTGCATCGATATGTACAGGAGCGGCGTGTCTCCGGTTGTCGTTCAATTGGAACTGGATATACGACAATGGCAGGAAGTGCAGCAGTGCTTGCGGTTGCCGACTTCAGATGAAGACGGTGTGCTGTTCAAGCGGGTGTCGGAGTATTTGGAGAAGGAGAAGAAGGTGCGCTGTCGTTCCATGAAAGCTGCATTCCCTGGCGATGTGGACAACATCAAGGAGTTGAAGTTGGATTGTTTGGAAGCTTCGGATGATGCAGAGAATGGTATCAAATGGAGATCCGACACGGAACGGAACTTGATGCAGTCGATTCCTGGGTGGACTGAAGGAACTCTTTGCAAGGCCGCTTTTGTGCCATTGAGTGCCATCCTTTTCGGCGCTGGCACTTCTGTTGTGGAATGTGTTCCGGAGGTGGATGTGGAAGGGGATGGTAATGCAGTTGTTCCTGACAGCACTGGCTCTTCATGTGTGGAAGTTGCTGAGGAGGCAGATGTGGAGATGGATGTTGCTGCGGGCATTGCTATGGAGGCCTTGCCAGAGAATTTGCAAGTTGCCAAGAAAGCATTTGCTGTGTTGGAAAATGTGAATATGAAGTTTGAGATCAAGCTGCGTGAAGTTGCGCAGATGTTGGACTGCAGTCCAGCTATCACTGCTATTGGTGAAGCGCTGTCTCGCCTTGTGTTATGGTCTTATGATGATGATGATGTTCAGAATCCGCTGGAGCGTTACCAGTGCAGACTGTGCAAGTTTGGAACTGGCGGACAGAAAGAGTTTTTGGAACATTTAGTGGAGAAACACAGTGGAGGTGCCGATGCCAGCCGTGTGCTCATCGAGTATCGTAAGAAGGTCATTGGACTATTGACACACTTGGGCCCCACAGTTTCTTGTCTGCGCTGACCTTTTGTGGGATCGGGGTAGTGAGCTTTTTGTAGCTATTTGTGTGGAATTTGTATCATAAAGTGAGGTAATAGTTTTAATTCACGGCGTCGGGGTACTGAGCTTTTTGTGTTGTATTTCTGTTAACACGATCGGAGTAGGGTAGTGTTACATGTTTGATGTGAGATGTCATGGTACTGAGATTTGCTGATGATGTTTTCATGAAGTGATGCATCAGGTCACCAGCTTTGCTTCGCAACGTCGGCTCATGGAGAATGCTGATGAAAGGCTTCGACAGCCCGAGCAAGGAGGTCGCTTTGAAACTGCATGCGTGGTGTGTGCTCGCAGGTTTTGGCGGGAGCAGCTGAAGATGTTAATCTTATTCCAAGATCCGGCTGGCAGCACCGAGATGGAGAACGGTGCGGTGGATGTGATTCCGTGTGGTCAACAGGAACGCTTGTGTCGAATTCTTGGAGTTGAAAGATACAGTCGAAGATGGCCGAAGATCCCTTTGGAGGCTCTGCATGCTTCGGCTGTTGAACATCCATACTGCAAGGGGGAGCATTTGCTCTTACACAAGCGTCGGATGCCGGTGGACTTGAAGGACCCTTACCACTGACTGCACGGGTTTGTTGCTTTCATTGAGGGATCACGGTACCAACTTGTTTGTAGCTAATTGTATGAATTTGTGCTTCAGTATACAATGAGCTAAGATTTTCTGTTCACGGCATCGGATTACTCGATTTTTTTTGGGTGAAGTTCTAGTAATATGTTCGGATGTCACTGCAATTGCAGGATCCTTGCCTGGTGTGCAGTGACTGCAAGGGCTCGTTGATGTCATCTAGTCTGACGTTGCCTCGGCACAGCTTGGCCAATGACCTTTGGATGGGCGAGCAACTGTCCGCATTGCGTGGCCTGGCCTCGGCCACGAAGCGACTTTTGCCGATGACACGGGCGTGCATGCAGGTTGTGGTATTGCAGCCCGGGCATTTGTCGCGTGAGGAACGTCAGCATGGCTTTGTAGGGAATTCGATTTTTCTCCCGCAAGCAAAGCCGTCTTCAGTGCTGACCACGCTCCCTCCAAAAGATGTTGATATGCAAGATGCAGTTTTGTTTGTTTTGGTTGGAAGCCAGAAGGATGCAGTCAAGGGCTCTTCTTTGTTGCGTGCCCCGAGAGATGAGTACACTGCCGCTGTTGAATGTTTGAGGAAAACGAATCCTTTCTATGCGGAGGTGGAACTGGGAGATGGCAGTGATGATCTTTTGGAGGGCTGTGTCCTGGAAACTGCGGAGGATTCTGCATTGGCGCAGGAGTTGCTGCAGCGAGGTCCTGCAGACGCACAGGGACAAGACGCGTCGGATGATGAGAAGATGGACGATGCGAGTGAAGAAAAGCGTGAAGGCCTAGATGCACCAGGCAGGGTTCTGAATTGAATTTGGTTTTATTGATTGCTTCATGGTAGGGACTGTCCGAATGAAGCGATCGAAAACGATGTTAATATCGAGTTTTGCTTTGTAACGTCTGCCTTTCGGAACCATTTTGTTTTGTGTGGCAGAAAGTAAATATGGAAAACTCGCGCACACATTGCAGGTGCAGGTGATTGCTTCATGGTAGGGACTGTCCGAATGAAGCAGCGTGAAGGCCTAGATGCACCAGGCAGGGTTCGGAAGTGAATTTGGTTGTATTCGTTGCTTCATGTAGGGACTGTCCGAATGAAGCGATCGAAAACGATGTTAATATCGAGTTTTGCTTTGTAACGTCTGCGTTTCGGAACCATTTTGTTTTGTGTGTGTGAAAGTAAATATGGAAAACCCACTCACGCAAACATTGCAGGTCATTTGATGTCTTCCATTGTTGGCTTGAACGATGGTGCGGATGAACAGAACAAGTGGGTGCGTGTGTTGAAGGATGTGGAGGAGGTCTGTGTGAGACAGGGTGGGCGGCGAAGGAGCGATGCTGCCGATGTGCTTCGCAACCGCATCAACAATGAAATGCCGGCCCCGGATGCATCTGTTCCTGGTGAACTTTTGGGTCGTGAAGGAGCCCAAGAGAGGCGAACATTTCAAAAAATTCGGAGAATTCAGAAGATTGCCCGTGGCACGGCTGAAAATGAGCGGAATGTGGAATCAGCTATGTTCCAAGTCAAACCTTCCAAGTTGGTTGTTCCGACCAGAGACGAACCGCTGTCGATGTTTGATCCGGCCACCTGGGGCATGTCGTTTCCGGATTTGTTTCCATGGGGTGATGGCTTGCCTTTTTTGAAGCGTGAAGCCAACATGGATGCAACAGAAGTGTTTCGATATTTGTTGCTTCGGGAAGAACTGCATTACAGTGAGGGTGATGCCTTGTTGCCAAGATGGTCGCTTTCAGTGCTTTGGATTTGGTTTATTCAATTGTTGCTGAGTTTTCTGTTTTCCCAGGATGGTTTGGTGGTTGTGTTTTGGTGGTTTCAGTTTTTGAGTTTTGTCGCATTTGTTCCAAGTATGCGGGCAGGAGCTTCCAGTGATGTACGACGTGCAGCGTCGATTGCAGTTGATGCGTGCGACGAAAGCGCATGTGATGCGTCGTGGCTTTGGCAAACATTGTCGTGTTATTTCTGAAGTCAACACGGACCAATTGCTCAAGGCAATGGCATTGCATGGAGACAATGCGGACCTCGGGGAGTTGCTGCGAGATCCGCAGGTGGATGTGGCCTTGAAGCGAGCATTGGGAGGAGTGCTTCAGGCAACTTCGAGCATCATTGGCATGGAAGGGCACCGCAGCCAGATCCGGTTGCGTGGACATGCGGCTGGGTGGCATTATGGTTCTGCGCATTTGTTCGTCACGCCCAACATCGCAGATATGCGCTCGTCCTTGCTACTTCAATTGCACCTGCAGAATGTCAAAGTGGAAGAGTGCAAAATTGATTTGGACTGGGAGGCGGAGATGCCCGAATTGCCCAGCGCAGCTGCTATGCGACGGATTGTCGCGAGCGATCCCGTCGCTCAAGCGCGTTGCTTTGCCTTGATGATGGATTTGTTCTGTGAGGAGGTGTTGGGCATTCTTCCACCTTTGACCAAGGGAAGTTTTCGTGTTGGCGTGGCAGCAACCTTCGAAGATGGCATTGCGAGTTCCCTGCAAGGAGGTGTTTTCGGTGATATTGTGGCGTTGAACGGCCCGTTGGAGACTCAGGGTCGTGGTTCTTTGCACCCCCACATGCTTATTATCTTGCTGGGACACGATCTGGGAGATCGCTTGCGGAAACTGATTCATCGAGTGCAGCATGGTGAGTTGGTCGTTGAGTTGCAGCGGTGGAGTCGTCGTGTTTTGGAGGCTGTGCAGCGTTTTCAGTATGATTCTCAATTGGCCTTGTCGGAGCAGTTGAGCAGTCCGACAGAGCCACTGCCTCTGAATGAACGTCAGCGATCAGAATGTGGTCACCAGTATGAATCCGCGCCTTTGGTGCCTACGGAGCCGGATGGACACGAATTGGAAGCTTTGAAGTTGGGCGGATCCGTGGCTGGCAAGGTTTTGACATTGACCGGATGCTATGCTTCTTTGCGACCCAAGTATCTGCGACGCAGTGAACGTTCTGCGGGAGATGGTCTTGAGTGGAAGAAAAAATTCTGTGAGGATTACAGACGTTTGGTGATCCAGAATCATTTTCACAAATGCACGAAATCATGTTACAAAAAGTTCCTCGCAATGAGCTTGGCAAAGTTGTGGTGGTTGTTGTTGTTGTTGTCGTGGTTGTTGTTTTGGTTGTGGTTGTGGTTGTGGGTGTGGTTGTTTGTTGTCGTTATTTTTGAGTTACGTGCGGTTTCGGCTTGGTCATGGCTTTTGTTGTTCGTTTACATGTTGCACGGTTGCTGTTACGGTATCAGTTAGCGTAAAACATTTTTGTGTGGAATGGAAAAGAGATGTCTGGAGTGTACAACGTGCATAGTTGGCTGTCAACGTGAAGAAGTATGTATATGTAAACACGACATGTTGCTTTGGCTGAGGAAAGCCGTGAAAGGCAAACGTGGGTGTCGCTTTGGTTGCTTTCACGTTGAAATGATTCTGGGCAAGGAGGACAAGCCGAAAGTGTTATGTCGGAAAGGTTGGCCTCGAGTTGCGAAAGCAGGCTTTTCTCGGTTGCAATATGAGACAGTAGATTTGAAGGAGGTTGAAGAGTTCAAAAACGAAAACCCGCATGTGTTTCAAGCTCGGCGTGATCACCCTTTTGAAGGGATGTCGAACCCGGTGGCGCAAGCAGTGATGCGATGCAATGTGGATGTCAAGTACATTGGACGCAATTTTTCAGAAGCAGACCTTTTGAAGTTTTGTGATGGGAGCATAGACCAGGAGCCTGGAGTCGAAGTTCCTCCTGCTTCTGCATCTTCTCTGTTGGAACTGTCCGGGAGTGGATTGCAGGAGATGGAACTTCAACGCCCGGCGCTTGGTTCGTCTTCGGATGCTATATCGGGTGCTGATGCCTCACATGCAGAGCAACCTGTGTCGACTGAGTTGGATGCTTCGGATCCGCCGCCGAAGAAGCAATGCATGGGTCGTGTTTTGGACACGGAGCATAAGAAGATGCAGACGATGAGAAAGGCGCTTGATCGCATTCTTGTGGACCTTGCAAGAGATATGATGAATGTTGGTTTTTACACTGGTGAGTATGCTGCAAAGAAGTTTGAAATTTCGCGGAGTATGTTACCTGAATTGTATGCAGGACTGCTTGCTTTGGGGCGGTCGAAACGGAAAATGTTGACGATATTTTTTCTTACCGACTTTGTTTTGCAGTATTTTGTGCAAATGTCCTTAGTAAAGTAATGTAACATATCTGATTTGGAACATCACGATACCGACTCCTTTTTTGAGGATTTGTATGGGAATTCCTACAATGAAATGAGATGGTATAGATTATTCCCGAGAGCGCCTGCGAAGGGTTCTTCGTAAAAAAGCAGCCGTTATACTAGATCTTCACACCTTCACACCTGCAGATCTAGATCTTCACACCTTCACACCTGCAGATCTAGATCTTCACACTCTCACATCTGCCGATCTACATCTTCATACCTTCACATCTGCTGATCTACATCTTCACACCTTCATACCTGCAGATCTAGATCTTCGCACCTTCACACCTGCAGATCTAGATCTTCACACCTTCACACCTGCATATCTAGATCTTCACACCCTCACATCTGCAGATCTAGATCTTCACACCCTTACATCTGCAGATCTAGATCTTCACACCCTCACATCTGCAGATCTAGATCTTCACACCTTCACACCTGCAGATCTAGATCTTTACACCCTCACATCTGCAGATCTAGATCTTCACACCCTCACATCTGCAGATCTAGATCTTCACACCCTCCCACCTGCAGATCTAGATCTTCACATCCTCACACCTGCAGATGTAGATCTTCACACCCTCACATTTGCAGATCTACATCTTCACACCTTCACACCTGCAGATCTAGATCTTCACACCTGCAGATCTAGATCTTCACACCCTCACACCTGCAGATCTAGATCTTCGCACCCTCACACCTGCAGATCTAGATCTTCAGACCTTCACATCTGCAGATCTCCTCTCGCTCTTCTTCTATTCTCTCTTAAGGCGGGGGCGGTGCCGCCGGAGCGCCACGAAACGCAACCCTTTCGCACGAAATGGACGTTGGACGTCCAAAACCTAGGTAAAATTGCGATTTTGAAGCGTCGCCGGCAACCCTTTCGCACGAAATGGACGTTGGACGTTAAAAACTGGGGAAAAATTGCAACTTTGAAGTGTCCCGCGCAACCCTTTCGCACGAAATGGACGTTGGACGCCAAAAACTGAGGTAAAATTGCGATTTTACTTTGTCCATCGCAACCCTTTCGCACGAAATGGACGTTGGACGTCAAAAACTGAGGTAAAATTGCGATTTTACTTTGTCCATCGCAACCCTTTCGCACGAAATGGACGTTGGACGTCAAAAACTGAGGTAAAATTGCGATTTTACTTTGTCCATCGCAACCCTTTCGCACGAAATGGACGTTGGGCGTCAAAAACTGAGGAAAAATTGCGACTTTGAGGTGTCCCGCGCAACCCTTACGCACGAAATGGACGTTGGACGTCAAAAACTGAGGAAAAATTGCGACTTTGAGGTGTCAATCGCAACCTTTACGCACGAAATGGACGTTGGACGTCAAAAACTGAGGAAAAATTGCGACTTTGAGTTGTCAATCGCAACCCTTTCGCACGAAATGGACGTTGGACGTCAAAAACTGAGGAAAAATTGCGATTTTACTTGGTCAATCGCAACCCTTACACACGAAATGGACGTTGGACGTCAAAAACTGAGGAAAAATTGCGATTTTACTGTGTGTAAAAGCTTCTGTGTGTAAAAGCGTCTGTGTGTAAAAGCGTCTGTGTGTAAAAGCGTCTGTGTGTGTAAAAGTGGCTGTGTGTAAAAAAGCGTCTGTGTCAAAGCGTCTGTGTGTCAAAGCGTCTGTGTGTAAAAGTGTTTGTGTGTAAAAGTGTTTGTGTAAAAGCGTTTGTGTGTAAAAGCCTCTGTGTGTAAATGTGTTTGTGTGTCAAAGCGTCTGTGTGTAAAAAGCGTCTGTGTGTAAAAAGTGTCTGTGTGTAAAAGCGTCTGTGTGTAAAAGCGTCTGTGTGTAAAAGCGTCTTTGTGTAAAAGTGCAAAAGCGTTTGTGTGTAAAAGCGTCTGTGTGTAAAAGCGCCTGTGTGTAAAAGCTTCTGTGTGTAAAAGCGTCTGTGTGTAAAAGCGTCTGTGTGTAAAAGCGGCTGTGTGTAAAAGCTTCTGTGTGTAAAAGCCTCTGTGTGTGAAAGTGTTGTGTGTAAAAAGTTCTGTGTGTAAAAGCTTCTGTGTGTAAAAGCGTTTGTGTGTAAAAGCGTCTGTGTGTAAAAGCGCCTGTGTGTAAAAGCTTCTGTGTGTAAAAGCGTCTGTGTGTAAAAGCGTCTGTGTGTAAAAGCGTCTGTGTGTAAAAGCGTCTGTGTGTAAAAGCGTCTGTGTGTAAAAGCCTCTCTGTGTGTAAAAGCTTCTGTGTGTAAAAGCGTCTGTGTGTAAAAGGGTCTGTGTGTAAAAGGGTCTGTGTGTAAAAGCGTTTGTGTGTAAAAGTGTCTGTGTGTAAAAGCTTCTGTGTGTAAAAGCACCTGCGTGTAAAAGCGCCTGTGTGTAAAATCGTCTGTGTGTAAAAGTGTCTGTGTGTAAAAGCGTCTGTGTGTAAAAGCGCCTGTGTGTGAAAGTGTCTGTGTGTAAAAGTGTCTGTGTGTAAAAGCTTCTGTGTATAAAAGCCTCTGTGTGTAAAAGCTTCTGTGTGTAAAAGCCTCTGTGTGTAAAAGTCTCTGTGTGTAAAAGCGTCTGTGTGTAAAAGGGTCTGTGTGTAAAAGGGTCTGTGTGTAAACGCGTCTGTGAAAGTCTTTGCGTGTAAAAGCATCTGCCTGTAAAAGCGCCTGTGTATAAAAGCGTCTGCGTGTAAAAGCGTCTGTGTTTAAAAGCGTCTGTGTGTAAAAGCCTCTGTGTGTAAACGCGTCTGTGTGTGTGTGTAAAAGCGTCTGTGTGTAAAGGAGTCTGTGTGTAAAAGCTTCTTTGTGTAAAAGCGTCTGTGTGTAAAAGCCTCTGTGTAAAAGCCTCTGTGTGTGAAAGTGTTTGTGTGTAAAAGCTTCTGTGTGTGAAAGTGTGTGTGTGTCTAAAAACATCTGCGTGTAAAAGCGTCTGTGTGTAAAAGCCTATGCGTGTAAAAGTGTCTAGTGTCTGTGTGTAAAGGCGTCTGTGTGTAAAAGCGTCTGTGTGTAAAAGGGTCTAGTGTCTGCGTGTAAAACCTTCTGTGTGTAAAAGCTTCTGTGTGTAAAAGCGTCTGTGTGTAAACGCTTCTGTGTGTAAAAGCGTCTGTGTGTAAATGCGTCTGTGTGTAACAGCTTCTGTGCAAAAGCGTCTGCGTGTGAAAAACAATACGAAGGATAGGATGCAAACTAGTGTTTTGTACTTGTAATATATTGTCTTGATACTACTTGTCTCGCCTGCCTAAAATACATCTTTAATATATTGTCTTGCAATATAGTGTCTCAATACTAACAACAGAAGACCCTGCTCTCTCTCTCTCTCTCCCTCTTTCTCTCTCTCTCTCTCTCTCCCTCTCTCTCTCTCTCTCTCCCCCTTTCTCTCTATCTATGTCTCTCTGTGGTTGCAAGACACGTGTCATATGATGCCCTTTACCAAGCAGCACAGTGCATATGCATGGGTTGTCACATGTATCCTCTTGTTAATCAATCTTACTTTTCACAACTTACCCCTCCATAGCTCATATAAAATTCACCAACCTATCACCGACTATTTTTTACGACTACCATACTCAGAGCTGCTTGAAAAACGGCTTTTTCGCTCTCGGGCCAACCGTCGTCTAGTTGGAAGGTGCTACGATCTGAAGAGCGCGTACAAGCAATTTGCGGTGCATGGTTCCGACAGGGACCACCTTCACATGGCTGTCCGGTCGCCAGTGGGCAGCGCTATCAGACTGATAGGCTTCAACGCCTTGCCTTTCGGGGCAATTGGAAGCGTCGCGGGTTTCCTGCGGGTCAGTCTTGCAGTCTGGTTTGTGGGCCTAGTTGCGCTTG